>NDXB01012995.1:169745-207769 GCA_002631895.1 Agapornis roseicollis | reverse complement strand
CCTCCCCCCTCCTCCCCTTCCCTCCCCCGGCCCCCTCCCCCCCCCCCCCCCGCTGATCATCACCTTGTCAGCACAAGAGCTTCCCTTCCCACTTCCAAGCTTTTCTTTACTGTTTTCACTCTGCAAATCCCAACGTGCACTATTTTTAGCTTCTGCAAAGATGGACCATGGTTTACTTTGTTCTTGAGATTGATGTCCTTGTGCAGCATACTCCACTGGCAGCATTCACTCACTTGGCATAAAGTCTCATTTTTTTTTGCTAGAATCCTTATGTAGCAAAGGGGACTTGCATACACTATGTGGTATGGGCTCCTTGCAGGCTCACTCTCTGTCAGCAACTCTTGTTAAGGCAAGACTGCAAAGGCTTAAACACAACCTCCTGTTCCCGCTGAGCACTCAGATGTGTTTAAATCCCTCTTGGTGACCCCTGAAGTATGGATGTGCTAAGATACAGAGTACTTGTCATTGTGCATGCTAAATGTTTGAACTGGTGCCATCACCCGTGGCCAAAACAATGAAACTTCTTCTCTCCAGAAGTGAAGCAGAGATTGCCCTTGCACAGCTTGGCTCTGTCTAACATCAAAGTGGGTTTCACAAATTGAAGATGAATTCAGCAGCTTGAGGAGGTCTCATTTCCTGGCCTCACCTTAAGAAACCTCTGTGCAGAGCTGAAGCCTTTCAGAAAGGGATTCAGGTAGGGAGGATTCGGGGATCTTGGCCTGGCAGCCAAGGGTCTGGGGAGAGGCTGTGCCTGGTGCTTGGCAGCTCAGCACTAGCACCTTTTGCTTTGGGGGAAGGAGGGAGCTGATCCTCTCCCAAACATGTCAAATGAAGGGGAAGAGAGCAGCAGACTGGCACTGAGGACCAAACTGTGTCAAAGGGGTGTATCACACATGCTGGGTGCTTTGTGGGAGTGGAAGAACACGGAGACCATCCATCATTATCCCCCGGTGCTGTTGCTCAGCAGTAATTCTGAGCAGGTTTAAGGTAACAGAGTTATTACAATGTTTTGATGAAAGCCACTTGCTCGTGGTCACAGCATCCCAGGAAATCCCTGTACACCCATGCTGCTGCCTGTCAGGGAGGTACGTGCACTGCAGACCGCGACAGGCAGTGGAGAACCGGCTCTGTTCCAGGGCCAGCTGCAGGCTCCTCCGCTCCCTAGCCGGGAGCTGCAGGAGCACAGGGCTGTTCGGTTACAATAGACAAGGCCCCTTTTCTTATGAAGGAGTGTGAAAGGTCTCAACAACGGACACTTCCTCACCAGAAATATTTATTTCCAATGCATTTGTCCTTTGCTGCATAATCCTTGGTTCAGGTTCTTGGTCCCTTGGTCCCTATGTAAGTTTTCTAGAGCAATATTCAAAATCCAAGTGGATTAAGAAC
This sequence comes from Agapornis roseicollis, assembly GCA_002631895.1. Taxonomy (NCBI): domain Eukaryota; kingdom Metazoa; phylum Chordata; class Aves; order Psittaciformes; family Psittacidae; genus Agapornis; species Agapornis roseicollis. The sequence goes on along the minus strand of NDXB01012995.1, from coordinate 206,383 downwards.
TTACATTTTTAAATTGGGTTTGGTTTTTGCTTTGTTTTGGTTTGGTTTTTGTTTTTGTTTTGTTTTGTTTTTTCCACTGTGCAACTGTACAACTATGTCTTTCTAAAGAAATAAGAAAACCAAACTATGATCCAGGATGCTTTAGAGCAGATGTTCCTGGGATAACCAGTGAGTAAGTTTTGCTTTCTGAGAAGAAATCATTTCCACAGACCTTAATGCCAATCTTCACATAAACCTGTTAAAGAGAGAAGAATCATTACACCCATTTCAGTTACACTTAACCTTTTGACTTCCAATACCTTTAGGTTCAGACGAATTACAAAATCCCGACGCATATTAGGACTTTGCATTTCATCTGCAATCTAGTTTCCTTGCTAACGGTGCTTCATAGACTCATGTAAGACAGATGCTACTGCCAGCTTCATTTCACCGACTGAAAAACCGAGGCAGAGAGGGATAGGATGACTACAGCATGATAAGATGGGAGACTGGGGGCCGAGCCTGGCCCTCCCCGGTTTTGTCTTCTTACAAAGACTTGGGCAAGGCTTCCTTTTAACCCGGACTGGTTTCCTGGACCGCTTCAGGGACTATGATTAGCCAGGGGAAAAAATGTAAATTTGTAAATGTGTATTTAAGAGAGAAAGAAGATTGAAAAGGTACACACAATAAAGCTAAGTGCTTTGGAAATCACGGCCATTAGGTCTGATTATCATTAAATCACAGCTTTGAGCAGAGCCCTGGGGCTCAGCTCACCTCGGCTCAGCCCTGGTGTCAGCCCTGGTGCTGCTAGGTTATTCCTGCTGAAGGGCTTTAGCAATCACAGAGGTGTCAGCTCCCTGCTTGGAGCACTCAAACCTGTCCTGAACTTGCTATTCAAGTACTAAACCTGCACAAAATAAGTAAATAAACGTCTATTGGGTACTGAGAGCTGAGACATGAAACACGAAATGAAGCAGTTGGTAACGTACATTTATCTTTTGGCATTTTTAGAAGATTACAGCCACTAAAGGAGTGCAGTGATCTCTCATAAATTTCCTAATGCACTGAAGTCCATACCATGCTGAACTGTGGGGCTGGCAAGTCGAGAAGCCAGCTTACATAGGAGAATTACATCACTCTCCCTCACATCATCCCATCATTAGTCTTAAAGCACAACACATAAATGCCACTGAACCAAAACTAACCCAAGTAATTTCTCTCACCAACGGACCTATGGGGGGTTCTATGCTCTTCGTTTTCATGTATTTCAGATGCTCTACTAGGTATATCTAACTTACTGCAGGACCTGCTGCCTGGATGGGGGGCTCAGGGATGGGTGGCCATGGGAATGCAAGCACCCCATCTGTAAGCTTCCACCTGGAATGAGTGTCTGGTGAAGGCAGAGGGGGGTCACCAGGGAGCTATGCTGCACACCCCATAAAGGGATGCTGCTGGGAGAGGCAGCAGGCTCTGCCTGAGTCCTTGGGGAGTGGGCTGTAAGCAGGCAGACATGGGCCCAGCTGACCAGCTCTGTACTCATTTGGACCATCTTTAAGCACATCTGAGTAGCCTGTGTATCAGCTCACACACGGCCCATTGAAAGGTGATGGATGAGGAGACCTGGAGGGGACTCTGCTGCTAACCTCAGGAATTACCTGATGCCCAAGCACTGGGTAGAAGCAGACCATTTAGTTCCAGCTTTTTAGAAGTCAGTTCTCCAGAGTCACGGAATAACTAAACCCTACAGGGAGGAAAACAGCAGAAGAAATTAATCATCTCCAAGGTAAGTAGATGTTCCAATAGTATTACTCATTTGGTCAAATAACTGGCATAAAAGCAATATTTCCTGAGCCTCTTGAGATATGTTTTGCTTTAAGCGCAATTAGGACAATTAGGAGACCCCAAGGGGTGATGGAGACCTTGAAGGATTCAGACCCACACAAGGACAGAAATACCAGGACCAGGATCCCCATGAAAGGAAACAATTCTATTAGACATTACTGCTTGTCTCCAGTAAATCTGCGTCAGTCCGCCCACACCAACACTATCCATTTTGGAAGTGAGAATCACTCACTAGCTCCAGCCAGAGTGCATGAAGATTTTTTTCTGTTGGACAAGAAGATGTCAGAAATCATCAGTGTTGCCTTGTGAATTCTCAATGTCAGGATGGCTTTGCACTGAATCTGGAGTGTTGACCACATGGGGCCAGGGGGCCTTGCGCTTCTTACCTCACGTGTGAGTTATACAGGAAAGGTGACTGAGGTGAGATGGAGTGCATCTTGCTACTTCTTATCAAAGTTCTATGTGCTGGTACAGGTTGCAGAAAAACATCAAACCTTAGCTACAGTTAGAACAAGGTTTAGGACACACAAATAGCTTGACTTTAGAAAATTGAAGAAGTGCCTCCTTGGGAATAGGGCTGTGTTAGCAGGGCATTTTGGCCAACTGAGTGAATCTGCATGCAGATTTTGCTGCCTCAACAAAGCAAAAGAAAAGATTTTTCATCCTTTTGGCTGTTAATTCTCCCAGAATTTGCTTGCCAGGGTAATTGGGATGGTGAGTGATTAAGATCTGGTTGCAAACAGAAGTATAATGAGGTTTTAATATCTGGCATTTCCACAGCAATACCCTAGAATCTCCATAAGATAAAATACACAGTCAGGAAGAACAACAGACATCTCTTGGGCTGTCACCAAGTAGTCTCTGGCTTCAGTGCTTTTGTGTGGTTTTTAAAAGAAAAAGGAATTGAGATGTGAGATTATAATTATCCATGAGGGCAACACAATGCTCACAACGAGAAAACAATGCTCCTTGAACTTCAAGCCAGGGCTGCGCCCATCCCTTCCTCTCTCCCTCACAACGGCTAGCTGCATTAGAACTAAAACACGACCTGGAAGAGTAGGCACGGTGCCCATCGGCAGAGGGAGCACTCCCTGCCCTGCCGTTCTGTGCCAGCCCAACTCCTTTAAAACAGGAAGTCTGAGACAAGGCATTTCCCATTCTTGTTCCAGCATTATATGAATGGCCTTTAAAAGTGCTGTGGAGAACTAAACACAAAGGAATGTCCCACAGAGGAATGGGTTTTGACAAAGCCCCTGTTTTCTTCATGTCCAGCTGCTTGGCTGAGCACGATCCTTCACAGGTCAGTGTAATTCTGCTTGCCTCATGATGTGGTAGGCTTCTTCTTTGGTCACCACCTCTTGATGTCATGCACCATGAGACCTCTTGCACGTTAAAAAATGGCCCTTCCTCTGGGGCTTTAGGACTACTGATCATGTTTCCAACAGTGTGGGGGGTTTAGATCCAGACCCACTTTTCCAGGTGCTGCCCAAATCAAATGTTGAATGCTCACTTCCAGTCATGGAGGAAGCATCCCTTCCATGCTCAAGTCTCACTGCTGAGGTCACACCACCTCCTAGACATGGTTGAACAGGTTTCTACTGTCCTTGATGTGTAGGTAGAGCCTCTTCCAACTCTGCCTCTGCTTTCTGACCCTTCCTGGCTCCTTTCCTCTTCCACAATTCTTTCACCACCTTACCCTCTTCTGTAAACTGCTTTTCTTCCCACATCTCTCTCCCCACCTTAACCCCTTCTTCCACTGTGCCTCTAAAATAAGATCTCATGTTCAGTACCACAATTTACAGCACATCTTGGACTCATTCCAATCATTGTGTCAACAACTGGATGTACTAAAGTATAGTTGATGCCTTTGCCATTGCCCTTTTGTCCTCTTCTTCACCCATCAGCTACTGAGCAGCAAAGATGTTGGCTCTGTATCTCAGGAAAAGAGGATCTGTTCTGAGACTGACCCAAGGAGGAAGAAGGACAGGGTTTCCACAGGTTAGTGCTGGACTGTCTTGTTGGTAGAAACCTGGTCTTGAAGCAGCTGTTGAGGCTATTTTCAGCTGGAATCCTCTTCTGAGGAGGTCTCAGGTCTCCCAAGTCCTGTTCTGAGCAGACAGGGTAAGTCCCATCTTTCTGAATATTCTTATAATAAGAATAAAATCCATGTCAGAAACAGTGATTAGTAACTTCTTTGGGTTTGTTTGTTTGTTTGTTAATGATGATTAACGATAAAGCTCAAAGGTTTTAGCTAACTTGTGATTACAGTCCTGATTATGGCTTATGGTCTATGTTAGATCCCCTGTTCTCACCTGTCACTACAAATCCACTGCTGACTGGGTGTTAAAAGGGAATTCAAAGTGATGGATTATGAGATGGAAATTGAGTTCCCTGTCCCACAGAGACTCCCAAGTTGCGCTGCTCTCAGTTTAGCAGCTTCTGACAGAGTACATCTCCAAAATGTCATGTTGAAGGCTGATGCAGGGAAGCAGCAAGCACTCTGGATGTCCGGTAGAGATGCTGAATGGCCTACTGATAGTTCCTTTGTTTTTATTATCTTGATTATCGTTCACAACGTTTCTGCACTTTTACAGTATACAACTGCAGACATGCCTCCTGGCTGCCTCTGTACATCCGTTAATCAGGGCTTAGCTAATTCATAAATATTCCCTTTAAACTCATCTTCCAGCCTTTGGGCTGCTCTGTAAACTTTTCTATGGTGCATTTTGGAAAGAACTTTTAAATCCCTGTCAGTGTTCAAGGCCAGGCTGGACAGAGCCTTGAGCAACATGGTTTAATTTGAGGTGTCCCTGTTCATGGCAGGGGGGTTGGAACTAGATGATCTTAAGGTCCTTTCCAACTCTAATTATTCTATGATTCTAAATATTACCTGAATTTTTCACAAGTCCTCTGCAGAGAGGTGACATTTATCTGACCAATCCATCTTTAATTTGCACCAAATGGGACAAGAAAAAGTTATCTTGTCTCCTCAAGGTCATGCAACAGTCCAGGTAGAGAAGTTTGTTTAGTCTTTTTTTGACTCTAGTCAAGACCAGGCCTCAAACCATGTGGCAGGTTTAGCTGCAGATCTGTCACTAGCAGCAGCCGTGCCTTGCTGCTGCTCAGACACATTCACCAGGCCAGTACCACCTTAACAATGTAGCCATCGGTGAGGATGGTTTCTTACCCCTGTCACCTCACCTGGAGAAAAGTGCTTTGTGGCTGATTCATATTTTGATAGAGCTGCATTTTATGTGCTGTATGTCAGGCTTTGTCACCATCAGAAAAAGTTCTAGTGAAACCTTTTTGTGAGAGTCAGAACGGGAGGTGGACAGGAAGACGGCTCTCCCCTGTCTTGGTGAATGAAATGAAAAATATCTCACATAAAAAAAGAGAAACTGCCAGTTCATGGCAATGTTATTCAGTCTGCCTGTGGCTCTGCCATGTACTAAGTTCAGAAACTCTAAAAAAACATGCTTTTTTTTCTTCTGGAATCAAGAGAAGCTGTATAATACTCACATCCTTCTTTAACAGACCAAGGGGGTGAGTCACCTCACTTATCTCACACTGTGGTTCCTGACAGCATCACCTGAGGCACTGAGCAGCATCACATTATCAGGGTAGGACTGGGATACTCAGCACAAGGGCTGGCACTGGGGACCAGATACACATCTGGAAGCTGAGTAGTGATGATACACACACAAGAAATCCTGCCATAGCTGAGGCTATACTCCTTATACTTAAATTGGGACATATTATTAAAAGATCTGAGAACTCTTGGTGCAGGCAAAACCCGAACAACTTAAACTTGGTGAGTCAGTGTTTCTTTCAAGCTTTTCACCCCACTTGTAACCTGGTTGGTGCCAAATTGTACTTGAAAGACAATTTTCATCTGATGCTTTATGTTATTCCACTGGATTAATGTAATATTAGTCACCAGACAGAGCACAATGAGCTGAAATACAGCACTGAAACTGCATTGCTCTAGTCTGGTGTACTCAGACACAGCTCAGCATCCACCTCTGTTACCTTAAATTGACCTTTTTTTCATAATACTACCTTCTCTGGAGATAATATCCAGTGAAATTACTGTAACTTTATCTGGGGAAGTCTAATGTCAATCAAAGAACAGGGTACTTTAAAATACAGAACTTTATGAGACAAATACCAGTCTTAGAGAGAATGCAGAGCATGCTATGTCCTTTCATAATGAGCTGTGACGGGGAAATAAAGTTATTCATCTAATACCTCTGAATTTAGGAGGACTGAAGAGATTTCAAATAGGTCCTTGTGTTACAACAGTTGCATTCCTTTATCACTTTTTTATATCCTTTTGTATACTTATAGTGACATTTCTACTTCAACATTTGCAATCTTTTATCTTTCCTGCCACTGTGCTCCAAATACCCATTTCTCAACCAAGAGCCTTCCAACACTGAGGCACATCATCACTGTCAACCAAGCACCTTAATGTTTGAGTATTGTACCATAGTTGCCTGTATCATGAACTGCAAGTTTCTTGGGACAGAGAGTGCAATGCACTTTTAGAGAGAACATGAGAAAACAGAGAGAAGATGAAAGTTGGTCTTGCTATAGAGCCTTCTCATGACCTCCTGCAAGCCCTTCAAACCTCCTCTGCTGCTGAACTTTATTTCTTACTTTTTCACTACAGCGCTGTCGATCCTTACAGTCTCTCAATAAAGCAGGGCAGCCCATTTTGTTCTCCCCCCTTATAGATGTCTTATACTTTGGGATGTGAGGCAAGAGGTAAGCAAGTTGTTTTCGAAGGGTCTTACAGTCTGACACTATGCCAGAGCTTATGGAGGTTTAAACAAAAATGAAAAGCAAATGACATTAACTGAAGGTGTTGATGGGAGAGGGAAATGAACATTTTGGGAACTGCCAAATATTTTTTGACCCACTGTCAACCTACAGGCTTCACTTTCCATTGACTTATCACTTTATTGCTCTTTCAGCTCTTGCTTCATTTCAGAATGACACAGATTCTCCCAGGCATCTGGTAACCAGGGAGAATCCTTCTCTTCTGTAGTCTCACATGCACTGCATATCTCACATTAGTGGCCTTACAATCTGTGATAATGTCCTTCCTGCAATGTATCACTAGAGTGAAATAACTGAATGTTGTACAGAAACTTTGGTAACATCTATGTGTATTGCTTACAAGTTTGTAACATTTGGGATGTTAGGGACTTGCCACTGCCATACTTTACACTGGGCTCTAATTCTGGATCTATGACAAGTTCCTTTTGCCTGGGCTGTATGTCTCAAAGTTTACCTTTATATCCCCCACCTTACCTGTGACTTGTAGTGCAGTGCAGCTCTTAACAATGCAGACCACATGGGAGACCTTATAGAATCATAGAATAGTGAGGGTTGGAAAGGACCTTAAGATCATCCAGTTCCAACCCCCCTGCTATGGGAGGAGCACCTCACTCTAGACCATGTCACCCAAGACTCTGTCCAATCAGGCCTTGAACACTGCCAGGGATGGAGCATTTACCACTTCTTTGGGCAACCTGTTCCACTGCCTCAGGAACCTCACAGTAAAGAACTTCTTCCTTATATCTAAGTTGAACTTCCCCTGTTGAAGTTTAAGCCCCTTACCCCTTATCCTATCATTCCTTATCTTGGAAAACTTACTGCAGCCAACCATTAAGACAAGCTTTTATCTTTAAATATGAGTTAAAAATCTTCAAAATCTGACATGAGAATTCCTCAACAGATTTGAAATTCCTCCCTACAGGAAAGACCCAGAGCTCTGCCTGGCTGTGAGGCAGTGAAGTATTTTCACATGTCTCATAAGAAAGCCAAGCTTTCATGGGATATAAAGTGCTTAAATCCCTCTTCAGTAATGGCTCTGTCTTCTGGGATGCATCAGCGAGCTTTCTAAGTACATTATCAGTTTGATGCCCAAAATTTTCACTGCTCCCTAAGCCCTATAAGCTTGGCAATAACGTCCACTGAAGTCTTTGAACCTGCTGAGCCTGCTCTCCATTTGGAATTTACTAGTCCTGCTGCCTCTCTAGTACCAAGTCCAAACTTGTGAGCAAATGACTCTTCTTTCAGGAGTCCTACATGCTGGAAAGCAGAGATAGTTTCATTATAATCTCCTATGACAGCAGGATGACTCTTAGTCCTGGGAAGAAGTAGGTCGTATTATGGAGACTACCAGGATTATGAGCAGTTCAGTAGGACACTCAGAGGCCACAGATCTCTCCCCTGCTGCAGCTGATAAGCGCATCTGAAAGTGCTGAATGTCCCTGACAAAGGAAAGACTTATATTCTTTTTCTTCAAGTACACACCTATTTTTACCCTGAATAAAGACAAGAACAGGCAGCCTCATAATACGGTCCAGGGAGCCATTGGGAAGACGATGCAAAATGATTCCCGTTTTACTCTTGATGCAGCTCCTCAAAATTCCCACTGTCAGAGTGGGAGCTGTGAGTATGTGCAGGATGCAAGGCTGGGCACAGACCGAAGTCCCTGCTCTAAATCTCCATCCACTGTTATAACAGCAGCAATTATATCCTCTCCACTGCCTCTAGAGGGTAGAGCAATCACGAATGTCTAACTGTGGGCAGGTTGAACAGGGCCATTTCGGGCTCCTAAAAGCTTCACAATTTCCTTGGCAACCCTACACAAAAATCGCCAGTCAGTGCAGCCAGCTGGCAGCCCTGAGACTGGTGATACAGCAGTTTTGCAGCGCTCTGCCAGATTTATCCCGCTCCAAACATATTCATAGCAGTCTCATGGAAGTCCCAGGACTGCTTTGGCAGCAATTGTGCAGGATAAATAAAGCTCCCATTGTTGCAGATGACTCTGCTTTCAATCGCATGGGAAACCAGGACAGCAGAGACTTCTGACTGATAAAGGTTAGCACATTTGTACTACTATTCTAGTAACACAGGGCTTCAACAGCAGCACTGAATTGCACCTCTTGGAGTTCGGTTTTGGGCAGCTGTTTCCTAATTCCTTGCAGTATTTTTCTAAGCAGCTAAAGCTTCACTACAATGTTTAATTCTTGTGTCTGCAGCCTTGCTTCACTGCTATTTGATCAGGCATGTAAATATATTCCCAACCATAGGTATGTCTGGCTCGTCACCTAAATACAGAAGAATTTCTACCTTAAAAATCTTCAAGGGAGGAGGGGTTTATATCATGGGAGCAGAACACAGATCTATAATCAAGGGCTTGTGTGATTTTGGAATTGTTGAGTGGAAGAAATAATGCTCTTTTTATGATATGCTTTTTTAGAAAGTCTTTTTATAGTTAAGTATAAGCCGTGCAGGTTCACTTAAAGCAGCCCTGATCACGACCTCTGAACATATTCCTGAAAACTTTTTGGATTTCACTAACTGTAAATATTCCTTCCATAACATAAATTTAAAACTCTAAAGCAGTTCTTTGCATGAAACCTTAACATTACAATACATTTATTTGTCCCTCCAGCAATTTACCAAACTGAAGTTACTGTTCCTGAATATACAGCACAAGTAGAATAGAGATGCAACCTCTTCAATGACAGAAAGTGTTCCACCTTCATTTGCATAACTATCTTCCTCCTAAAACACTTGAGAAACTGCATGCAACTTCTCTGAACCAGAAATTTCCCACTAGCAGGCACCTGAATAATTAGAGGTGTTATTCAAAGTTGTATCCCAGCAATCTGGTTTGCCTATACAGCATGTGGGTTTTTTTGAGCCTAATCAGAGCTTAGAAGGCAGTTTATATAAATCAGCCTCAGGATGGTAATATGATAGCAGCCACACTGATTTATAATGCAGCCTTCTACATGGTGCAAAGTCTGAGTTTGATTGTTTATAGCAGGCAATGAAAGGCATACCACTGCCTTGCCCTTTGATTTCTCACCTGATCTGAACCATTAAAAGCTGCAAAAAAACGTTGGCAGCCTTTTTTTCTAGATTTAATTCACTACATAGCAGCCTGTAGAATAGAAAAAACAAATGTAGTGAAGTTAAGGCAGATGGTTTTTCTGACATCTAACCATCCTCACATGGGGCAGGATGAGAGTGTAAACATGTGTGTCACTCCATACCAACATAGGGACAAAACTGACCATTTCACACTGCAGCAACAGCTGTGTGCCTGAAGCCCAGCAGTGCAACAGTGCATTGCCTGCATGCTGGCAGCCAGCATGCTCAGCCAAGCAGGTCGCAAAGAGAAGGCAAAAAGTGACACTGGGACTAGGAGAGAGTTGTTTGTTTTCCCACTTCTCTGGATGCCAGATGTCTCAATCTGCCTGTAATCTGGGGAGAGAGGGATCCCCAGGGGAGAATGAGGGAAGGGAATGGAGGAGGCTGCTTCCTTTGGTCTCTCAGAGTGGCAACTCATCAAGGGAAGACAGACAAAAATGTTGTTAAAATATAGACAATTAGGGCTATGCAGGGCCATACAAAAGGAAGTAATGTTGCTTATAAATAAAGCTCTATGAACAGAAGAAATGATGAGACTTGCTTTCCGCATGTTATCCCATGCAGATTCTCTGATGTCTGATAGCACAGCTGTGCTTTTCTTGCAGCTTTTGTACTTGGGGAGATATGGTGGGTTTCTCCTCTGTGAAGCACTCTGGATTTATTAATTTAGGAACTTATCTCCTTGCTTCTTTTGTGAAAAAAAGAAAAACATGAAGGGCACAGCCTGACCCCAACACAGCCACACAGGGCCAATGCAGAGAGCACTTCCTCACCACTAAAAACAGGTTGGCACACCTGGACTTTGTCCCCAGCAATCAAAAGTAATGTCATTTGTCTGACTGGAGGATCGTCTTTGCTTTTGTAAGCTAAATGGCTATCTTTTTCCTAATGGACTTCCCATGGCCATCATGCAGCTGTGCAGACCATGTGTGGTTGGTCAGAGAGGGCAGACAGCCCTTCCCAGCACTCCTGGTTCACTCCAAACACTGCACACACAGGGAGCCCTTGTCCTCAAATCACCCAAAGTTGGAGCTGGGTCTCCATCAGCCCTAGCATAAGTTGCTCTTCTAAAGCTTGCAGAGAACAGATCATTTGACATTATGTAAAATACAGTGGAAACACGAGTGGCCAGGACTTGCTTTGCAGTGATGACCTATGGCCATCGTAAAGCCTATGTGGAAAGTCACATGATGCTGGTGGCTTAAGACAGCTGTGGTTTATGGCACATTGTGTTTTCTTTTATTGTGCTTCTTCAGGAACATGGGGCCACCTGAGATTTGCAAGATGCATGTTCTGTGGTGCCCAACAGCCCTGCCGTGGGCTGAACTGACACACATGTATTGACCCCATGGAACTGTTCAATTTTACAGCAGCTGAGGATTTAGTTTACAAAGCCTGTAGCATGTTAACTATGTTATCCTTGTAACTTTGTTGTTGGATGATCCTGCAGCTTCCTGGGAAGGGGACTGTCTTCATCCAGTGCTGTCCTGTGGTCTTCCCACAGGATGAGCTGGTAGTGGTGAATGAGCTCCTCTTTGGAAAGCTGTTCCAGGTTGTGCTCACTGTGAAAGACCAGGATATTCAGAGCATACACCTAGGTAAGGTTTTCTTGTTCTTTTTTTTTTTTTTTTTTTCAGTATGTTCCTTTAACCTTAATTTTATATTTATACTTCTGGTACATAATGCCTTTCCTTCTCACTCTGAACATTGCTGCCAGTAATACTGTAGCAATACAGAGGCATTGTCCTGGTTGGTACACAACAATGGTTTTAAACCCATAAAGAAAAATTAGAAGTGTTATTTTGGTGATGGGCTCTTTTATTAGAGTGGAATACAAATCAGAGAACTCTTAATTTTCTTTACCTTGGTGCCCAGTCCCCTTTTTTCGTGAATAAGATATCATTTTTTCCATCTTATCACCAACATGCTAAGATTGCAATAAACTTCACAGCAAATTATTTTGGGAGTGGGAGTAGGCAGTCTGAATTTGGGAACTCTGAATTCCAGATATATTGCAGAATCATTTTACCTCTCTGTTACAAAATTCCTCTGGGACAAACTGAGATTGCCTACAGGTTACTTTTATCCTTTCGTGCTTTTTTCACCTACTTAACCTATTTTTCTGCTTCCTGGATTCAACCATTAAGGTTATCCAGTCCTTCAAGGAAAGATTCAAATTTCCTAACAGAGAAGCCATTGATATTTGAAGCCTCTTATTTCTTGAGAGCAGCTCCTCTGGGACTTCTGCAATAGCTAAACATGTGTTGGTCATTTTCAATGTAAGGGTTAAGGAACTGCCCCAAGAAGCAGAGGTAACACCAGGCAGCTAGCTGCAAACCACCACGCAAACCTTCTATTTGTAACATCCCTATTCAAGTGTCTTTTGCATAGTAAAAACATTCAACAACAAAAATAGGCCATAAGGAGTTTACTTGTGTCATTGTTTGATACAACAAATGCCATACGTGAACATCTAGTAAACTGCAGATATGTTTTTAAATGTCACCAAATGTGTGATTTGAAAAAGAATCTCTGTCTGCAACTGCAAAGCAAGATGACAGATCTATATGGGAAGATGATCTACACTGTTCCTGCTCTAATAGCCAGTCTTCCTCTGTTTCACTGAGATGAGCCTCTTTCATATAATTTCTATGGTAATTTTTCTGTACACAAACTCCCAATTACTACAATATGTGTGTAATTGGTTGTTGTGTTAGTTAATCATATAGCCAAATAATCTCTCCACAAAAAAAGCAGGAAGAATCACACCCCATCAATCTAGGAAAGCAAATGAAAAGAAGATTTTCTACATAAAGATTTGTAAAAACACTTCATTCCCTTAGTCTCAAGAAGAGAGAGAGTGCGCTCTGCCAGGGATGCTGCTGCTGGGCCTGGCTGTCTCCTACTCTCCTTGGGTGACGGCCAGTGTTCCCAGAGGGATCCTCCTTTTTGGGGATCATCAGGCAGGCTGAGGGAGTATTTGCTAGGCATTAGGAAATATCAGATTTGTTATTTCATTGATAAATCTACTTCACATTTTGTCTTTTGGAAATGGAAAGAGGTGGATTCAAAAATAACAAGGGAAGAATGAGCAAGCTCCTCTGGGCAGGAACCAGCAAAGAGCTGATGAAGCCAGAAGAACAGGAAAAGCAACAACACAAGGGCCAATAGGCCTCTCTCCTTCACACAGGTTAGTGCTATTTTGTCTTCTTCGAATTCTCATATCCCCAGAAATTACTCCTGAACCAGCCTTGGCTCCCTCCAGTTCCTTCATATGATGTTTTCTGATAGGAATTTTCAAAGTGCTCTGAAGAATTAAGCTTTGAAAAGTTCTGGCCTCCCTGACAACTATAAAATGATGCACATTTTTATTTATTTAATCCCCTCCTTCCCCCCGCTCCCCAACAGTCATTTCATTTCAAAATAACTGGGAAGGAAAAGTATTGAACCTGAGTTGGATGTAGCAGAGAAGGACAAGAGGGTGAGTGAGCATTGCACAAGGAGCATGAGTTTGTACATCTGCCTGTGAAACAGAAGTTTTCCTGCAGTGCTCCACACCCCACTATCAAGCAGAAACCCACAAGTAGGTACGTACTTTCGCACTGCAATATGCTGTACATGTCGAGTGACTGTATTGCTCTTCAGAGCTGCACCCTGCCACAGGTTGTGGGTACTTGCTGGCTTCCCTGCACACAGGAGCATTCACCTGCACTATTTCATCCCTCCCCATCAGGACTTCTACATACCCTTGGAAATTTTCTTCCCTTCAGGTAGTGGGTTAGCCTGGGCTTCCACTCCTGCCTCCCTCCAACAGCATACCCTCTGTTCAGCCACTGATTCCCAAAATCAGTGTCTATTCTTACAACCCCTTAAACATCAGGTAGAGTCCTTCCAACTGTGGATCCTTGACATATTTCCCTGCTGTCCTGCTGCTGTGTGTGTAAGATAACTATTTCATTTTTCTGCTTCCTTTGCTGGGGCAGAAGAGAACTGAGGATATCCCATGAATTTCTAGACAGCGAGTCCACAAGCTTTTGCCTGACATGATTCAAAAATAGCTTATCAGTATATCCAAACTCTCCACAGCCAGCAAAATCAGACCAACAATCTACCTGGCCTTTAGTACCTGTCATATAGCCCAGAACCTCTCCCTCACAGACACTATCTGATGCTTAACCAAGCACCAGCTCATTTGGGACAGCAGATTAAAATCAGCAGTCTGAGGTTACACTGCCTTCAGCCTTATTCCTCCCCAAGGCAGAGGTATCTGATCCTCTGGGGAATCAGGTCCTAGATTACCCAATATACTAAAGGAAAGTAACTCTAGCTTGGGTTGGCCCTAATACAGAAATGCAGCAGTCCCAGCTCTAAATCATGAAAAGTTGTCCTTGATTTTGGGGGCAGTGACACCTGACAAAAGGATAGGAAAGGTGACTGACAGTAGTGACATCTTTAAGCATCCTGATCTTTGCAATGTAGTACTTCTGTGACTAGCTGACATTACTATTAATTATTGTTCAGGAACATAAGAAATGAGGACATTGGACTGGAAAAAGTTTCCTACTTCTTTGAAAGTAGAGCCTAGCTGTTGTATTGAGAGATGATGAGTAACAAGTTGGAAGTATCCTTAAAGAACAACCCATTTAAACATCAAATTACCCTCATGTTTAAACACACTCCCTCTACTATAAATAATTTTCAGCCCTCAAATTATAGGATATAAAGAGGAAGAAAAATATTGCATTAGATTTGCAGGTCTGCAAAAGTGTATGTGTAAAGTTATGCACAGGAGTATCCCCATTGAAAAGTTGTGCCTGTCCCTGAAGGTGTCATGGCTCAGCCTCTTCCAGCTGTAGCCATGCTGGCCAAGGCAATTACTGCCTTCCTCAAGTCCCAAGAATCTGTGTAACCAGTACTTCAGCCTGTCCTATCTGTTAATGCAGGATTGCTTCCTACTATTTCAAACCCTTTAAGGGACATGCTTTGACCTTTTTCCTGGAAAGATATGTCAACGATTTAGTAAGTGGCACTAATAAGAGTTTTCATATACTCAGCCCAAAGTTTTGGAAAAGTATTCTGTCCTCTCACTCAAATTCCCAGAACAAATAAAGGTTCTTTGGTTTTGTTTTTGCATGGGCTTTGTTTGTTTGTTTGTTTGTTTTTGGTTTTGTTTTGCTTTGTGTTTTTTCGGTTGGTTGGCTTTGTTTGGTTTTTTGGGGTTTTTTTTTGTTTTGTTTTGTTTTTGTTTTTTTGTTTTTGTTTTTGTTTTTTTTTTGTACCTGTGTTAATCTGAACTCTCTCTTAGAATAATCTGTTTCTGCATTAATGTGTGCATTGTTTTGTCTAGTTGATGTTTTATTCTCTAGTTTTGGTTAAGTTTTAATGCTGTGAATGCCTAATGACCTCTTACACTATACCAGCAACACCCAAACAGTATTGATTGTAAGATACCAGCAGCCTAAACCAAAGAAAGTTGCTGACCTATAATTTTTGCATTTTAAAAGAACATTCAGGTTCTCATTTCAGTGAAGATTCTCAGTCCCACATCTTGACTACTCAGAATTAGATAAACACAAGCCTTAATAATCCTGAGAGGTTTGGGTTCACACAGGAGTTGCTTGGTACTAGTGCCAAACAGCTGGATCAGCTGCTCCCAGTTTGAGCAGGAGCTAAAGTTTTACCAAAGAAATAAACTAGCCAAGGAGGGAAAAAAATAAAAGAGGATAGGAATGGGAAGAGAGTCTGACAGAACAATTCAGAAGTTACAAAATCAGTATTTTATTAGAGACTCTCCAACAACAGGACAGAGGTGAACAGTCTCTTTAGGGAAGTCAGTTCTCATGAGTGGCTGGCTGTCTATGCAGATCTGTCTAGATTCCTACCCCTGGAATAACAGGAGGTGACAAAAAGAAGCTATCACAATGATAAAAGACGTTATGATGGAATTGGTAGGAGAAATGGATAGATAAAGAAGCTGAGACATATTTAAAACAAAAAATAAGGCAACTCTCTGAAAAATACATGTGAGACGACAGCAAAAGAAACTCAGAGCTAAGTAATGCTATCCTGCAACAGACAAAGTTTCTGCTGGGTTGAAGAGCTTGATTCCTATAACACTGGGAACTATTTCCACAGCACAGGATGACTAAAATAGGATTTTTTGCTGTAGACTAAATCTAAAGCATAGTGGTTTTGTAAATGCATGGAGAGAAGTCCACAGAGCTACTAACCTTTGATGAAAATATCCCTGAGACAAACAGTGTAAGGGATAGAGGCTGCTTTGGTCAGATCAAATGAAATTTGACATAACTTAAAACTTCAGACCAGATAGGTGATAAAACCAAAAGGTATTGGAGTAGTTTAGCCATTACACAAGGTATTGGTAACAGAGTTTCCCGTTGTGTTGACACAAAGTGAGACAATAAGTTAGATAAACCTTTCAAGGGAATTAATTTGCTCAAGTAGCACTTTACAACTGCTTTGTATAAAATATTTAGAACAGGGCTTCATTATAAGATGCACAGTAAAGTAACTCAAGTCTCCTCCTTGTAGTGATTTTCATCTGAGTTCTCTACCACGTAAAATCTAAGAGAAAGTAAGTGATTGATGCATGAAATTCACTTGATGTCACCAAGAAAGTATTGAAGAAACCAATGACTGATTCCAAGGAAATGAGAAGGGCAGACTCCATAAAAACCCTAGCATAGGGCTTTTTGTAGGAGGTTTCAAAAATACCCATTGCCATATGAACTCATAACAAGGTGTTGAGCATCTACCTTGGAGAAATTCAGTTAAGGTAAAACTTGTTGGCATTTTTATATCAAGGAGCCTGACTACTAGGATGTACTGCTTCCCATGTGAGTTGAGGAAGGTCAATGCTTTAAGCTTTTGGTTCTCATGGACTTAATCACCAAAGAAGCATCAAAGAAAAGTGTCAGTTCTTCTTTACTTTCAGCTGTAGGTTTTCCCAGATATGAAACCCAGCTGAACATCACTCAAGATCTTCTGCTTGTTCTGATCTGAGGCCAGAGGTCAAAGATTTGCCTTTGTTAAAAAGCTCCTGGCAAGATCTTTAAATATTTGATCCTCCTGGGGTTTGGTTTGTGTTGAAAGATGCTCCTTCAGCTTCTGCTGTAGAGGACTTCTGGGACTGATCTCCTTGAAGCTACTCAGAAGCACAAAACCCTATCCGTAAAGGAGAATCCCTCTCCCCTGCCATGACTGGAGCATTCAGCTGACACCATGAATTAACCATTGGTAGAATTGTCCAGTTTGATGGTGACAGTGTACAGGGCCTATGGATAGGAATATGAAAAAGACATCCCACTGAGCATGTAGAAACACTAAATTAACCCTTTTGTAGAAGATACTGTGTGTTACACTGTTAAAGAAAAACTTCTTGAAAGTATCAATGCAAGGAGTACAATGAATACCAATAACAGTCTGCCAAAATACAGAAGTAGCTTCCAAAGAAGTCAAAGAAATCAAGTGTCAAAGCAGGTTCTTATATGCATCATATTACTCCAGGCAACAGCCTTCAGCATTGGCAAAACAGCGATGATTCTGCAAGGAGTTCCTTTGCCAAGTACAGTCAGAAAGAAATGATGGGGGATATTAAATATGCATATACTTGGTGGAAAGGGCAAATGATGAGCATAGGAATCCTGCTTTTTGCTTAATGCATCAACTGCGGACATCAAGGATCAAACAAAAAAGCTATTGAAAATTATCCTAAGGATCCCAGATCAAGAAGTGAATTCTGACCAGAGGCGATCTTTGGAAAAGATCAATTCAAGGGTTTTCAATGTGTAGCATATCTGAAAAACTGAACTGATAATTCTTCCTTCCACATGCCTTACTGCTACCAGCCACACCATGCATCACAAGTATTTCAAATACAATATATCTAAAACTGCCGAAAAGATCCTCCCCCCATCCCAATTTTCTCACAAGAATTAAATGTTTTTTTCTTACTAAAAACCAAGCTCAGCCAAAATGTATCCTGAGTGAAAGGCCACTTCAGCTCCACTACAGTGGACATAGGAGTGGTTGCCTAGAAAGCAAGGCATGCTGAAATAATGACAGCCTGCTCTGAGCTGCAATGTTAGCAGCAACTGAATGTTTAAGTAAGTTTTCTATTCAAATAACAAGACAGCTTGTACTAAATATAATTAATATTCATTACTAAATATTGAGAACAAATAAAGGTAGAGAGATGCCACATTTCACTTTGACTTCACCATTGTGGAAATGTTAATTCATGCTCTCCTCTTGCCTCCCACACTCTATTGTTAGTTCTTCTCCTATGCTCCTTAAAAGTCCAGCTTCCTGAACTCCTCTGAATGTAAACTACCTCTGAATGTAAACTGATAATAGAAAAAGTGCAATTATGTGTTTCCACTGGCAAACAACTTTACCAGTTTCAGTTCCATTTCAGGATCCTGGTTAAATTCATCCTTCCTATTTTTAAGTCTTCAAATGCAATTGCCCCAGGGAGCCTTCCAGATGTTTATCTCTGTGCTCCCAGCCCTGCTCTTTCTATTACTCTAATTGGTATTTTCCTCCTCTCTGCAACATTCTGGACAATTCTCTCATTGCTGTGGTGAGAAACTCCACCTCCTCAAACCCCACATATAGGAGCAGTTTTCTAGCATTTAATTCTCAGTCTCTGCTTAAATGTCTGTAGCAATCATTCCTGTTCATATATGCATCTGAAAAATATCTTAAAAAGGAGGGGGGAAAAACCCCAAAACCCTGTCTCGTTTGTTTCTTAAGGCCTTTACGACAGGAGGCTGAAGGTATCTTTTTTAATTCTGTCCTGGGTTTTTGACTTCCTTGCACTCTGACGTCTCCAGCTTTACTAGCTGGCAGATAGCATAGGAAAACCAGGAGGATGACAATGACAATAGGGTCGACATCTGAACAATCAGAGAGCAAGGGTTTCTAATCAAAATACTTCTTCCTCCTACTGAACTCAAATTCCTGATAACATTAAGGAGACAACCTACTCTGGGAAAAATTCAGTAGTTCCATCTTTATCAAAAGTCAAAGGGCTTTCACTTCAGCAGTTTCTTGTAGGAAAAATGGAGCTTCGTAAGTCTGATGCTCCTTTCATACACACACAGAGGGAAAAATATTTTTGTGCATTTTACTGGGACCTTCTGAAATCAAAACTCAAGGCACTGGAGGACACTGCACTGGTTCCTGGATCTGCCTGCACATAGCTCCCTGCATGATCAGGGCCCTCATTTGAAAGCTATATAAAGAGAATTGTATCTTCTAGGACCTAGTTTATTCACTTCAAAGCAAAAGGTGTATCTTCCCAAGTTTATCTTTAAAATGTTTCTGTTATTAGTTTCATTTCTTTTAATTTATTCCCTAAGATCTTTTCTCTGCCACTTGAACCAAATGGATTAACTCAGCAAATGTTGTAACATTCACTTCATGCAAAAATGCTAACTTCAGATCTCAGTTCCCTTGTTTTATTTGGTCATTTTGTGACTACAGGTTTTGTGAGGTTTGCATGTAAAACAGCTTAAAAGAATAACCTGAGTACTGGAATCTGATCCACCTCTGCAGACTCCACTGACTTCGCTGGGTTTACCTGAGCTAATCAAATTGTAGGATCAGTTCCTGCATTTATACTGAACTCTGCCAGATGTAAGTAACACATTGAAATCAAATCTACCCCTTAATATACCACAGATTATCCTTATATGGTAGATACAGATTCAATGTAGCCATAGCATCACCTATGCTTATGCTGTCCCTACCCTGTTTGTTGAACTGTCAGGATAAACTGAAGACCAGGGTGAAGAGGAATCTGTGGCAGAGAGGAGGTAATCATCAATGATTACCCTTGAAAGAAGAGAAGGATTTGTGGAGGCAGGTTTTTCTTCTGAAGAAGGTAGAGGAAGGTGATAAGGAAACTGCAGTGGATAGATGGCACTGTAGGCCTCAGGCTGATGCCTGTGCTGGCATTAACTTCATGGTACACAAAAGCTAAACTCAGCATCCAGGTGGGGATCTGATGCACAGCTATGCAAATGGAGGTGCTTTCATCAGGAGAAACAGCTCAAATTTTGAAGTACTCAGATTTTCCATGTTATATTCTACATTTATTTTCACTTGAACATAATAATTTGCATACTGATTTGTTTGCTTAGCAGCACTAACACTTGGCAGACCTACTCAACATCAGAAAACACTTTATTTAGCAGAGACAGCACCTGTCCATCTTTGTGACCCTTTCCTGTGATCAGAGAAGCAGAGAACTACAATTGTGGATACATGACTACCTCCTCTAGTTAGCAAGACCCAACTTAAATGTGTGTTGCATTCTTCTAGATCAGTAATCAGGTGTTTTGTAGAGGAGATGTCACAGACAAAGCCAAGTCCGTGATGTCCAAAGATGTCTGTGACAAAGCCAAGAACTGAAGTCCTATTTCCTAAATCTCAGCCTGGTACCTTAACTGGAAAGTTTCTTCTTGTCTTCAAGAACTCTCTTGGCAAACAGAATAGAATGGTATCCTTCACAGCTGGATAGACAAGTGGCCAAATACCATTACATGTGATAGTTCCTTTTGGTGTCAAAAGTCAAGAGACTTAAACAACAGCAACTTTGCAACAAAGGTGATCAGTTGCTACACTGTGTCTGAGGAATTCACCTTGTTTTCATTCCACTACTCTGTGCCACCTTTTCTTGTATGTGTGACAGAGGATGGCCAGAACATACAAACCATCATTTTTTTCTAAAAAAGACCACGGCATTCACTTCTCTAATACATACACAGCTCACATTCTGGCGCTGACAGTGAGTTAGCTGCTGTATGACCTGTGGTGCACAATAAGCTACTTCATCTTTTGCTGCCCGTTTGTAAATACAGTGATGCTAAACACCTCCCCTCCCTTAGACTGGAGCTATGCAGATTATTCAAATTCACCACATGACAAAGCATTTTGAGAACCTCTGCTGGTCAAGTGCTTCATCAGAACAATGCATGCTGCATGAGAGGCATCAGTTTTCTTATTGTCAGTATTTTAAAAAGGGCTGTTGCAAGTGTACTTAATTGCATAGGTACTTTCCAGCTTCACCTTCTGCCTTCTACTCAGAGACATCACTTTTACAGCTACCCTTAGTTGTACAGAAAAAGATAAACTAGTAAAGTACCTTCCATTCCCTTTTTTCTTTGAACGTATATCACCGTAAAATGTGGCTTCATAGTTTACTGTATCCAACAAAATTTGATGAGAAAAAGCAATCACTGGACTTTTCAAAGGTAGTAAACTGAGTTACCAACTAGCAGCTTAGATGTAGACATACAACTTTTTAGCAAAATGGGCTTGGTTTTATTGTGAAAATGGAAGTTCAACAATTCTTCTCTTAAACAGCAATGAAATTATATTCCTTGACCCTGTGAAAGTTGTATGAAAGACGTGGCTTAGAATAACTGCTCAAAAATATACTTTAAACCATGTAAATGCATCATGGAATGCATTACGTTCTAATGGATTTACCACCTTTGATTATTAAGGAATAATGATTTATGTCTCTCCTTCAAGGATGTTTGTTCAGTTAAAGAGAAATCATCAAACCAAAGATCTCTGAATTGAAAACATACCTGAAAATTTTGTAATGATGTATTTTACCATAGTTTCTTGAGGAAACAGAGCTTAGGTATTGCACTGTCTGCCTGCCTGTCACCCTCAACATAATATGGTAACGGGAGAAGACTGAAAGAAGACTGAACTAATATTCCTGCAAACTTTGTGGAAATTGCTGCCTCATTAAAGAACCATAGAATTATTTCAGTTGGGAGTGACTTTCACAGGTCATTGGGTCCAGCACCTGCTCAGACAAAGACTGGGGTTATCTGCAGTTATTTGACATTTTGTGGAAAGAAAAGCAGTGAAGATCTGGATTCATTGCAGAGGCTGAGGGTCAGAAAACACTGAAAACACATTTACAGGACATGAAACTTCATCCATCTCACTATCTGTGCAACAAGTTGTTATAGCTACATACATTGCAGCCAAACAAATTAGTCTAGTTTTTCCATCCAATTTCATGCCTTTAACAACATTCTCTGCCTTTTACCTCACGTGCTGCAGGAGCTTGTGATTATTTTCTTCCCAACACTCAGCTTGAAGGTCTTTGCAAGAGCCACTGATCACTTGGTTGAATTGGAAGGTCTCTGATTTGCCATTGCATTCATCTAGAGTGTCCAGGACAATGGATTTGATTCTTTGGTTCCCTAAATAAGGTCTCCTGGGATCCACCTTTCATTCTTCAGATACAAAGCAAGCCAGGCAACACTAGCAATAGGGCAAAGCATCAGAAGGACCACAAACAAGTGAAAAGAACGCTTTTGGCAACAATGAGGATATTTTATCTACTTCTATCCCTGTTGTACCAACCATCTCTGATCATGGATATGGAACGAAGGAGAAGAACTGTGATAAATGAGAAGAGGCTGCCCAAGTGGGGAAAGCAGCCTGGTACAACTGTGGGTATGGTCCCAGGAGTGCAAACTCAATGTCTTGAGGAAGAACGGTGCTGGCACAGAGGCACATTTGTATTAATGCATATTCCTCCAGAAACACAGCAGAGTAAGCTGCACAAATAGCAACCCCAGTTTTGCTGGCTTAGTGCATCTATATTACATGTGCTGGTTTAATTGCTCTTCTGTCATTAAATGGCTACAAATTTTCTTAATTAGACACAGCCACCTGTACCCATTATTGAGCACCATAAGTGGTGCTGGAAGTAAGTGTAGAGACTGGCCAGGAGAGGACATCTCTGAAGCTGAAGCCAGGGCAGCAAATGGAGCCAAGAGAGAAGCAAGATTTCCTGAGGCAGCTGAGGAGCAGGGAGGAGAGCAGCAGACTGGCAGAAACACTCCTGGTCTAGCTGATTCTGCCATGGGGCAGAGGGTGGGAAAAACACCCTCCTCCTTTTCTTCAGCCCAGTTTTCTGTGGTTCCCTCCTATAGTTTTCCCTGCAGTAGCCATAAGGCCCTGCTGAAGACAGGGGTATCCCAACAACAGGGCAGAGTGAGCCTCCCCAGCTTCAATATGGCCAGGATCTCTCACCTTGAGGTCAGAAACACAACACAGACCCAGGACTCATTCTGGTTCCTGAAGGCTCAGCCTGCCACGCACACAGGGGAACACAGGCTTGAGAGTGTTTTAAAAATAAACAGCCTGAGTTACATTTATTTTTATATTTCAGAGAAGTTCAGGAGCAGGCCAGCCTTACAAAATGAAGCTCATTTCTTCAATGGCATTTTAAAGATGATAGCACCTCTTTAACTTCATCTCTCATTACAATGACTAATGCGGAGAGAATGCTGGGAGGCTGCAGCCAGTCTTACAGCCCTGTTGACCTCCAGAGCACACATTAAGGGATCTCCTTTGCCTACTAATCTACCACTTCACCTGGAGGGTGAAATCCTCTGCTCAGGTGCAGCTTTCCCAAGCATTTCATGTGGGCACAGGGGCTAAGAGGGACTGGATTAGTTGACAAGATAGAGGCCTAAATTTAGACGAGATTCAGTAAGTGGGTGTAGGAAATGAAAGAGTGGAAAAGGACAAGAATAAAAGCAATAGGAATGGATACATAGATTGTATTCATCATGTTCCCACTTATGATCTTTATTTTTTGATTATCAATAACCCTTGCCAGAGATTTGCCCAACTCCTCTGCACAAGGAATTTGCCATCAGAACTACAGCAAACAGGAATAACTTGCAGAGGGAAGTGGCTGTTGAGGACAGGGGGTGCAGTGCAGAAACCCGTTTATTAAGGAAATAGAAGGCATTTATGGAACACCTGAAGAAATGACTGGGTATCAATGCAGGAGTAGAGGTTGGGTGAAATGCAGGCAGCAATGGTGTGTCCAGGTGGTTATACAAAAGGTGATGGTCCATTCCTTCAAAGAACAGAGCTTGTGTGTCTTGTACTGAAGAAAGATGAACATAGTTTCAGGATGGAATGGCAGTGGACCAGAAAAAAAATCAGCATAAGTATTTTTCATGTAGTTGGGGTAAAACATTAGAATATGTTGAGACCTACATTTCACCTTAGGCTTGGCACTTAATAAGATTTCTATTTCCTGTCTAGAAACAATCCAATCACAGTGCTACAATCACTGTCTGATGATATAAAATGCCTACTAATTAATTATTTCATAGATGCATCTGAGATTATTATATACACATACTTAAAATTTACTCCCTCTTAAAATAAGTACTTGAATCAATTCTCAATAGATTTTTTCCTTTTTACTCATGACTATTTTCACACAATATAAATGATAGATTTTCACATGTTTCTTCAAAACATTATAAGGTAATTTAGTCTGGATTGTAGCTGGACCCTGAGAAGATATAAGTAGACTTAAATTAGAAATATACAATCAAGTGCTAGACTGTGATATGCCATCTTCACAAAGTGATGATGCATCGCTCCTTCATTCAGCTACTGACAAGAAAATTCCTGCCTCTCTCTTACTTACTGGCCTTCCCACAGCAAAAGGTTTGTACAGTTACATTTTGCATGACTTCTACTCCTGTTATGGTGGGTGAGGCACTGGAATGGGTTGCCCAAGGAAGCTGTGAGTGCTCCATCCCTAGCAGTTTCAAGGCCAGGTTGGATGAAGCCTTGCATGGCATGGTTTAGTGTGGGGTGTCCCTGCTTATGGCAGGGGGGTTGGAACTAGATGATCTTAAGGTCCTTTCCAACCCTAACTATTGTATGATTCATACTCCTCTAAACCAACATAGCAAGTCATCAATTTTGGAAAATCAGTTACCTTAAAATGAACTGAAGCTCAAAGAAGTTTTTTGTATATAATGGAATGTATTTAATGCTTACAATAACATCAGCTTATGGTTGACTTTAGGGACTCACTCTGTGCAGCAGTGAAATTGTTTTCCTCAGTTGTTCTCTGTCCACAAACTCAGTTGCTGAAGAAGCAGATAATAAGCTGTATCCACCTTGCTGTTGTGACATACCGGTTCATCCTGTATTGGGGATGGCTCGTGGAGGGAGGACAGAGGGATGAGTTTAAACCTGTGTATGATTTAGGAGGTTGGAATGGAAGTCATTAGGAAAGAGCAATTGTTCTTGGAGGTAATTATAGGGGAAGACTGGCAGTAGGGAATTCAGAGTTTAGGACATTAAGAAACTAAAGATACATGCATCAATCTCTGTCTGAACCTCTGTCCTAATCCTCCTCTTTGTCAAGATATTTTAAACCCAAGTCTAGCAGATTTGTTATGTTTTTGCTTGGGTCAATGGTTATAAATTATAAATCATTTTTCTTTAAACAGCTTTTGAAAGTTCAGGGGAACAATACGAAAGTCAGACTGTACTTTTTGGAAGGCAAAATATCAAATTTGCTGTTTTTAAAACCTGATCTCCCCACTAATATCTTCAAATTCCCTTACTTTTCTTCTTTCTAGAGTTTTGTCACTTAAGGCAGAGCTTCAGACTTGGAAATTCTTTTCCTCTCCTGCCTACCCTTGCAGACTCCATGAAGGGGCCAGCTGGAGCCCAGACAGGCTGGACTTGAACCCCAGATCGCTTTTGACTTGCTCATTTTATAAACTAGAAACAAAAATAAACTTTCAGTTCACTTAACCACTTGCAGTCAGAGCAGCACTGTCTGCTTTGGGTGCACTTTCTGTCCCTTCAAGAGGCCAAATTTTGCACATCCTGAACCCTTCCCTTCACAAGCTATTCAGCTGCCTTTTTCCTCGGCCGGTGAAGTAAATACTAGACTTTTAAATACAACTCTCCGTTGCCTTCCACATACTCTTTCGTCCCTAAGTGAAGTTGCTTCATGCGTTACTCGAACCCAAAATAGGACCAAGTCAGATGTTATTTATTTACCTGCACCTCTCCTTTCTCCTTCCAGCTCAGGCAGGTCCCTGCCCATAGCAGGGGGTTGGAATGGGATGATCTTTAAGGTCCCTTCCAATCCAAACCATTCAGTAAGTTTATGACTCAGTGACTATGTCCTCCACGCAAGACACCCAGGAGACAAAAGTCTTGTTTACAGCGCGTTCCTTTTTCCTCTCCCCACACATCACACAAAGTCATCCTTTCTGCCTGCCCATGGCCCCACACGTGTGGCGTAAGGACATGAGGCAGTGAGGTGCCCTGCCAGGCTTACTTCAGACACAGCTAGTGCCTGTGCCCCAGCTTCAAGGCTGGGGCAGAGGTCTGGGAAGGGCCCGCCGTGAGCCCTGCACCCAGCCTCACACACGCGGGCCCGGGTACAAGGGGGGAAACATGCCCACAGAAGTCACAGAAGCCCAGCCGGGCCTGAGAGGCCAATATCGCCCGGGGGCCGTGGCCTCTGCAGCAGGAGGGCTCGCGGTAGAGGCGGGGGCGCGGGCCCGGGCCTCCGTCAGGTGGGGCCGAAGCTCCCGCTCCGGGCCAGCGGCAGAAGCGAGCCTCCGCTGTAGGGGTCGGGAAGGGTCCAGCGCCTCGGCCGGTGGGCAGCGGCGGCCGTGCTCCCCGGCCTACAACGCAGGGGGCAGCGGCTGCCTTCGGGGAGGCCGCAGCGACGCCAGGACCCGGGCCCCGCCGCTGTAGCCCCGCCCCTCCTGTGGCGGCGGCGGCGGCTGCTGCTGTTCCCGGGGCGGCCGCGGCGCTGCCTCCCCCTCCCCGGCTCGCTGGGCTGCCCCTCATGCGGATGTGACATTTCACGGCGTTTACCGCAGCCGCCATTTTGAGACAAGAGAGCGCTGGCGGCGGCGGAGCGGCACGAGCGAGCCGGGGCACAGGCAGCGGCGGCGGCCCGCGGGCCGGGAGTAGTGAGCCAGGCGTCGGCCAGCGGCTGTGCCGGGGCGCTGGGGGGGGCGGGAGGGCAGAGGAGGGGCCCCGCGGCGCCTCCCCGACTTCGCAGCGCCGGGGACACCTCGCCGGGGGAGGGGGAAGCGCCGGGCCCTGACTCCTGGTCTCCCGTCCCCCCCTCCCCTACTCCCGGTCCCCTCCCCTCCGGACCCCGGGGAAAGCCGCCACCCCCGGCCGGTCCCTCCTCTCCACCCCTTCCCCTGACCGGGTGCAGCCGCTGAGATTGGACGAATAGCGAGCAAATACGTGCGCGTCTCGCTGCCTCCGCCGGCTACCCGCTCGCTGTCTGCCGGTGCCCAGCCGCAGCCCCCCGAGGTGGGTGCTCAGTACCGGCCGCTGCCGAGGCCCCGCCGCTCCTCCGCCCCTTCCCTTCCCGACACAGGCCTGCAGCCCCCAGCGGGAAAGGCCCAGGCCGCCGCCACCGCTGATCCCGAGCCCTATCCCGACATGAACCACCATCAGCAGCAGCAGCAGCACCAGAAGCCCGGGGAGCAGCAGCTGAGCGAGCCCGAGGACATGGAGATGG
Source organism: Agapornis roseicollis (assembly GCA_002631895.1). Classification (NCBI taxonomy): domain Eukaryota; kingdom Metazoa; phylum Chordata; class Aves; order Psittaciformes; family Psittacidae; genus Agapornis; species Agapornis roseicollis. The sequence continues at coordinate 179,217 of NDXB01012995.1, read as the reverse complement.
AAGGTAAAGCCCGGCCCGGGCAGGGCCCGCGCCCTCAACTCTGAGGAGAGTTTCCCCCCTCTCGCCCATCTCTTGCTGGTTCCCGGGGCTCCCCCGCCCGGCGCCGCGTCCCCTGCGGGGAGCTCCCGTCTTCCCTCCGCGGTAAACACGCGCTCAGCCCTTCCCTCCTTTGCGAGCGGACTGGCCGCCCCTCGCCGTCCCGCGGCCAGCCGGGGATCCCGTTCCCGGGGCACGGGGAGCTCCGCCCGGCGGTACTTAGGCCGGGGAAAGTTGCGGCGATGAGGAGCAGTGCGGGGCCGCGGGAGGCGGCTCGGGGTGGGGGGGCTGCGCAGGAATTTGCATCGCGGGAGGGGGAGGATGCGGGGGAAGCGCTGCTACAAAAGGAGCCCCGCGCCCCTGGGGCGAGACGTGCTGCCGTGAGCCCGGACCTTCGGCCTGGTGGGGCTGGAAGCCTCTCCGTGGGGAGGTGAAACCGGGGGGGGGGTGGTGGGGACAGACAGCCGCGCCCCGAGGGGTCCCGACGGCCTGGATGAGGGGGTTTTGGGGTTCGTCTCAAAGTAGTTGTGATTTCGGGGGAGGGTTTTGCCTTCTGCGGGGGAAGGGGGCGCGGCTGTCCCGAGGGCTGCCGGGCGGTGAACGGTGGGCAGCGGGGCCTAGCCCGACGCGGCCCGGTGTCCACGTTCTTGCTGGCGATGGGCTTGAGTCCTGCCCTGCCCGGGGCAGTGCGGGGCGGCGCGGCCCGACCGCTCATTGTATGCAGGCAGCCACGCTGCTCGCCATTTTTAATTAACCCTCCTCTGAGGGTTATTTACAGGAACGGCTGCGGGCGGGCCTAGCGCGGGGTCGGCGGGCAGCGCTGGCCATGTGTAGCGCCTGCATAGCCCTCGGCCCGGATCCTGCACCGTCATGCAGTTGCGCTGGTTTCATAAAGGAGGCACTACATTTTCAGGCTTGTTCCCTTTCCCGTCCGATGTGGTCTCCGCTGGTGCCTTTTGCATTTTATTTTGCATTGTGGTGTTATTTTTTTGCACCCTCCCTCCCGCCCCTTTGAACAATACCTTCCGTCTAGATTCAGCGATGTGAAAATTATTTTGGGCAAATGTATGGCAGAATTTTGTTCCCTAAGGAAGGGCAGCCACAGCATGCTGCTCATACCGATGGAATTTGACTTGGAGGTCAAAAACGCCCAACTACCTAAATATCGTTTAGAATGCCTGGCTGCGAAGATGCCAGTTCTGTTACAACCGTTCTAATCAACAGTGACATAAATATTTGCTAACACAAGATATTTTACTTGGAAACAATGACAATCAACTTAGAAAATGTATCTTTCTGCTAAATAATTGCCATTGAAATCAGGAGGAGCAAAGGTGTTACAGTGGAAGTTTGTCCCGGTGACTGTGAGATTACATTTCGAGATTAGAAGGTCATTACATAAAGCTTTGCTTTCTTGAGTATAAATCTATATTTCATGAAACAATAGCTAAAAGTTATTTACTATCAGAGTGACTGTTTCTGGTTTTGTTTTGGAAAAATCTCCAAACTGGGACAAATACATTACAGGAGATGATTTTAAGTATACCTAATATGTGTTTGTATGCATACAAGTATTAACATCTCATGGATTATATTTTCCAGCAGATTGTTTGATACCCCTTAGCAAACTGCTTTTTCTGAATACCCTTTTCAAGTCCTTTAGAATATTGACTGTATTTAATGTTTTTAGTTTGATTTTTGTGGGCATGATGCCCTACGATGCTGGGCATACTGTGAAATGCTAAACTTTGTGCATTTTAAAGGTTTTCTGAATGTTTCTGGATTGCATCTTTGTGACTAGGGGATACAGGAGTCCAAAATACAGGCAGAAGTCCCTTTGGTTGTGGAAGTCTTACACAGGTCACCACCTCCATTGGAGGGGTGAGGAAAGAGTCTCTGCATATATCAACATAGCAACACCGAGAATATAAGTACAGTGTTATCTTGGAAATCTAGTTGAGATCTATTAGGCCGCACACAGCTTAATCTCAGTGATATTACAAACTGGCTAATTGGTGAGAGTTCACAGAACTGTCAATTTCATTTATGCAAAAACAAAACTAAGGAAGTTTAGTCTTTGGAGCTTTTTCCTGCAATACTTGTTTTTTCTTGAGAAATGTGTTAAGTTTACAAGATAGCAGAGATCAGATTATTGCTGAGTTTTAATAAAAGTTGACATCATGGGTGTATGTTCATTTAGTATGTAAAATAATGTTCATTTTAATTTATGGGTGTGCTTTCTTGAGAGAGATACTTTCAAGCAGTGAGGAAAATATTTAATAACATATAGTTAACTTAATTTTAACATGCACAGAACATTGTTGGATGTGATTCTTCAGTGAGTGATCACATTAGATTTAGGAGGTATGTGAAGAATTTGCAGTGGAAAATTGCACATCTTGATTTTGAGTTAGGTGCAAGTTCACTTATTCTATGGACAGCTATAGTAGATGATAGATTTTTGATAAGCGAGATAACCATTTCAAATGTTTTAAAAGAAGTGTGGAATTAAACTCTGTAGGATTAAATCAGATGTGGTATTTTGAGTGTCTGCTTTCATGTCCCTGGTTTTCTCTCTTCCCTTTCCCTTATGACTAAATTACTCTTCCTTAATGACATTATGGACACTATGTATAAATAATAGTAGTACTAGACATGGCCATAAGACTTAAAAAGGGAGAAAGAGATTCCTTTTAGAAGGAAAAATTAATGTCTCCATCATGAAGGAAAGAAGCAATGACAGCCTTGGTAAGGGCAGGTCCCTGCTCAGCGGGACTAGGTGTGATGCAGGCTCACCTCCTTGCAATGCTCAGAATGCACTGGTGTTACAAATCACCTCTGTGTGTGTTTAGTCTTCTGTTACCCGTGGATGCTGTTTGTAATCAGCTTTAACCTTAGTGAGGCTAAGCAGCAGTGATACATAGAGAAACTTTAAGGGATGTGTCGAAGGAAGTTGTGTTTCCTAATACAGTTGGGCTAACAGCGTTTGCTGCTGCTTACTTTCATCTTGTGTGCCACGCCAGCCTCTGGGTTGGTGTACCTCCCTGTGAAGGTGAAGTCCTCAAGATTAAAAACAAGAAGTGGGGTTAGGGTTTTAATTTGGTTCACCCTGCAGCCCCATTTAGTGTTTTATGGTTGTGGTGAAGGTTTGGCATTGGGGTGGGAAGGAACAAGAAGGGCCGCTTGAGGCAGCGCAGATGCTGGCAGTTATTTGGCCAAATTCTGTTGCTGGTTATGGATTTTGTGTGCAGCCCTGATCCACTGTCATATAAAAACTTGTGATTCTGGCTGCTGTTACTGCCTTTGGACTGAAACCACCAAGTGGGAGGGTGCAGGTGAGCCACTGGTGCTTGAGTTTTAGATAAATTAACAGTTTGTGGTGCTGATTAGTAAATTATCCTCTAGAAATTTTGAGGAATTTATGCTAAATAAATTTAGTGCAAGAAATAATAGTATTTCTGTACTGCAAGTAGGGTATATAGGTTGCTTTATCAGGCAAAGAATTTGGCTGTTTAGTTGCTAGTGAGTTGCTCTATAAAGTGTAATTGAATCCAAATCCCAGTACTTTTATATGCTGCTTCTGTAATGCCTTTTCACAAATGTGTACTAACTTCAAACAGCTTGGTTTAATACAAACCTACAGTTACATATTTCATAAAGTTTTTTCATGGAAAGTTTCATTTGTGCTTTCTAACTTTAAGTTTCCCTTGTTTATGGTTTGAATCTGCTTTTTTGGTAGGTCCAGCCTCTGCCCATAGTTATGTATGTACATGTGTTTCGCATTATGAATGTTTATTTTCCAAAGTAGTCAGCGCAAGCTTACTGAGACACTGTCACAGTCCGTGAATATGTGGTGACTGGTAGTTCAGGTTGCACACTTGTGTTCTCCTTGTGTCACCTCGGCAGCCTCTCAGGCAATGCTGTCTTCCAAGTTTTAGCCTAGTTAGGGCAATTTAAGGTTCAGGTTTGAATGCCAGGTGAAATTATGCAAGGTATTTACAAGGAACAAAAAAAAAAGTAATTGACATGGCTGTGTGCTTGCATGAATGTGAAGAGTGTAAAATTGCACTTTTCTGCAGTTCCTGTGTAATTGGATGTTTGTGCTGTTTGCTTTTCATTCCAGTTTTGCTTACTACTAGATTTTACTAGATTTCTGACCCACTGTGTGATACTGGTCTCAAGTACAAAAGTGTTTTTTTCTTTTTGCCTCTTCTGAATGCTTACTTCCCTCTCATGTTTTATTCTCATTAATATTCTCTATTCCTGGCAATTTAATATCATTTGCATATATAACAGTGTTCATTTCTCTTTTTACCTGCTTCTGTGCCTTTCTCCTGAAGGCCTGTATCTCTTTTTTTTCCCCTGAGCTCCTTTGCTGTCTTCTGTGTTGCTGCTAGCTAAGCAATGATAAAGTGAGGCTATATGTTTGAGAGGAGAATATGCAGACAAATTCATCATACAACTGTGGGTATGTGCTTGTTTGTATGTTCTTCCTTCCCTGTCCCCTCTCCAGCCTTGACATTTTCCATGAAATGGATGATGTTCAAGTGAGGGGAGATAAAAATGCTGATGCAGCAGACAGCAAGCAAAATTAAGTTAATTCTGATGTTATACCTAGAGAGAAGGACCAGGACTGGCCTCTTATTCCTGGTAATGATCATGTTTACTGCCTCTGGAAACAGCATGTTTGGCCTTGGGAAAATACGTGTATTGTATTATTCTGATGTGGCTGCTTCATACCAGTTGAGAAAGCAGCATTGGTTACTTTTAAAGTGTCAGCAGCATCCAGAGTTTCTTCTGGTAGTTCTTTATAAACCAGGTGCTCAATAGGTTGTCAGATTTAGTAAAGTTTCTGTGAAGGAGAAACGGAAAATTCAGAGGGAAATTAGGTAACACACTATTGAGGATGAACTGTACAAAACAGATTTCCTTACTCCACTCCAGTATTCAGTAGAGAAGTTAAACTGCTCCCTGTCGTTACTGGGTAGCTGTACTACATAAGTAGCAAGGGGGGGATGTGTAAAAGAAATATAAGCCCAAACTTTCAAAAAGCAGATAGAGATAGTTGTTTGAGACTAGCTGAATCAGTTTCATTGCTGCAGAATTAATTTATCACAAGAAAATCTCAACACTGAATNTAGAGAAGTTAAACTGCTCCCTGTCGTTACTGGGTAGCTGTACTACATAAGTAGCAAGGGGGGGGGGATGTGTAAAAGAAATATAAGCCCAAACTTTCAAAAAGCAGATAGAGATAGTTGTTTGAGACTAGCTGAATCAGTTTCATTGCTGCAGAATTAATTTATCACAAGAAAATCTCAACACTGAATCCAGCCTGGAGCAGTTAAACCAGTTTAGCCAGTACATCTTGCATGACATCATTTGATATTTGGGGTAAGGGTGAAAATTAACTGGTTTAAAGCTTGCGAAGCGTCCAATTTTTCTTAAATGATAATACATCTAAAATAGAGCATTGTTTGCTTTTGTTTGTGCTTTCAGGTGTTCGGATCAGTTGCTTTAGTTTAACTTTGTATTTTGTAGCTGGAGAATGTTGACTGTGAAGGAGTAAACTACTGAGTAGCTTGCAACACAAAGTGTTAGTAATAGCAAGTGTGCTTTTCCTCTCAAATCATATGTATATAAATATATATATTAGCAATTATTACAAAGTGTCTTGGCAAATAGAGTAGGGGTTGGAGACTGGCTGTCTTATCTGTCAAGTCATGAAATATGCAGCTTTTGAAACTTTTTTTCATTGGTCACTTAAAATAGAATGTATTTTGCTCAAATAGTTTCAATGTTTTCATTTGATACACTAGCAAAAAGAGATAGAGTGACTTAACACATCTTAATATTTCTGCTAAGCCATTTTTTTCTCTTCAGCCTGGCTTACTGCTTGTAGTAAAACAAGCTCTGTAAGTTTAGAAACTGAATTGCGTTTGAATGACTTGCCAGCAAAATGAAGAATGGTCAGCTTGGAAGTGTTTTATTCTGACTTGTATTTGTGTAGTTTTGCTAGAAAGCTGTTATTTTTGTCAACTAGAAGTAGTTAAGCTTTTGGAAATTAGTAGATGGATTTTTGAAAGTGCTGAAACTGTACTGAGTATTTGCAGTTTGGGGAAGACACTGTTAGTTTTTTGCTGTAGTGCCTAGGAATCATTGGGACTCTTTTCAGAATATAAAGCCATATTTGCAGACTGTTTTATGTTGGACTTATTATGCATGTGGAATACCACAGCTTGATTATTCAACATAGCAGCATTTGCAGATTTGTTAAACAAAAGATCTTAAAATTATGGAGATTAAAACAGAATGGTAAATTTTGCTATAACTGAAGTTCTGTTATGTAATCAAGATAGCATATCTCAGTTTGTGTTTTTAATTTGATGTTTTAAACATTATCGAAATAAGTAATTCCTGACCCATTTAATAGNAGAAGGGTAAATTTTGCGTTAATGGAAGTTCTGTTATTTATCAAGATAGCGTATCTCAGTTTGTGTTTTTAATTTGCTGTTTTAAACATTATCGAAATAAGTAATTCCTGACCCATTTAATAGTGAAGATTTAAACAAAACCATTGTGCTTTGTAGCATCAAGCATCTTGGGAGAACAGGATGTTTAGTGCCCGCAAACCTGTAGTTTTTCCTGGCTGTAGCTAGGTAAAGCAGACTCTGGAATGATGCTGCTCAGAGAAGATGTATCAGGAGCATCCTATTTAAATTGGGGAAGAGAAAACGCTGGTACCTCAGCTTATTCTTGCGTATGTGGTGAAGGTTTTTTAGTAGTCATATCTCTTTGATATGAAATATCATGAAAGTGCTGGAAAACAACTTGGAGCTTTATATTTTGTATATTAAGGGATTGAATTCACTCCAGTAGGATTTTATGTTTAAAAGCAGAAATCTGTGAAAATTCTTACAGTGATTTTCATAATTTCTTTTTTCCTAGTGTAAGTAGGAAAGGATGTGTAGGAGTATCATTGGTGTTCGCCATAGCTCTAAGTTTGATCATTTGGTGCTTTCACATAGTGCAACTGTAAGAGTGTTCTTAAAAGCTGTGGTATCTCCAGCTGTGCATGTGTGTTTTTGTTAAGATCTAAGGAAGATTCTGGTTTAGGGCTCTAAATGTGATTATGTACAACCGTTGGATGAATTTCTGTTGAGCTGTTTTTAAAAAAGGGAATGGTTCTGTGTTTCCACAATAGAGATTTTTTCCCTCCCATATGTTTCGTATGTTTTGGTGAGTTATTTTCTAACATCACTGATACTGTTTGGCAGAACTTTGATGGAGATTTTGATAAAAGTGTGAGGATACAAACACCTATTAAAACTTGGCAAAGGTTTTAAATTCCAAATCCATTTGGAATGCTTACTATTAAACAGATCAGGGTGTAAACTTATTTCATAAAATGGCTAATCTGTGAATTATGAATGTACAGACTGTATTTGCAGTAAAAAAGTTAAATAATTTTGTATAGACGGTATTTAAGAAAAGTGAAATTGAATTTTTAAGAATAGAAACTTTGCCAGTGTAAGATGCACACATTCTGTGACTAGGTAGGAAATTTTTGGTGTAAAACTTGTTTCTGAGCTATGAAGGTACAGGATAAATTGTGGATGTCAGTTTCAAGCCTGAGCCATGTGGTGCCTGTAGGCACTCTGGCGCATCTCATGTGTGGTTGTCCACACCTGCAGTGGGACCCAGCAGCAGCTCAGGGGTATTCTGCAGACTGGGGACCCCCAGCTGAAGAAGAAGCCACCCTGCATGTGTTGGGGCAGGTATGCCACCCCCCTTCTGTTGTTTCACTGTGCAGATCAGCCCTTATCTCTCAGTAGATGAGGACTTTTGGGTAGGTGTTTTAAACTTGAGCATATTCTGTGGTTCTGCTGTGCTAGACATGGTGGTGGCAGCAACAGTGGGGTTGTGGCTTGTGGTGATACAAACATTCTGGTTTGCAGGTCTTAAGATCAGAAAGGCTGGCCATTCTGTGTCTGGGATCTGTATTTTCATCATTATGCATCAGCTGTGAAGGGGCTATTACTGATCTGGTTCTGCTAGGCTGCCCCAGCCCCTGTATGACTAGAGGATAGTCTGTGTTGAATTGTGTTTATTTAGCACTGTACAGTTTTTGGACAGTAATCTGTTGCCTTTTTGTATCTTGATAAACTCTGGCTACTGGAAAAGAATGAAGACATTAAAAGGTGTTTGGGGAGCAATCAGTTTCAGGTTTTGCCTTGCCCCTTCCCACGCCCACCATACGTTACGTTTTAGGCAATCAAGGTGGGGTTGACAGTCCTAGTACTGGATCATGGTGGCTTCTGCATCATCTTTGGAGTTTTTTTCAGTAACAGCGATCACTTCATTTGAAGGTGGGAAAGAACTTAAATTCTCCCTTCCTGCTTGTAAAGCCAGGCAGCTCTCCTGATGCGGCCAGCCCATTGCTGTTGCTTTACAGTAGTTGTGAAATACTTCAAACTTGTGTATCACTAGAATATTTCTGGTAACCATAAAGAGGTACAATTTCTAGACACAAGTTCACCTTCACAGTATGTTTTAAGTATTCCGTTTAGATAAATGGTTGATTTGCTCCTGTTACAGATGTTACTGCTGACTGGACACTCAGATGCTGTTGCATGGGTTTACAGACTTCAAGTCCTAAGACAGTGAGGCATATTTTTGTTTAAAAAAGGAAATCTGCTTAACCAGAAGCTGTGTTAACCCTCTTTTATTGTTACGGATAGTTAGATTTTCTTCTTCATTGTGAAAAGCAAGGAACTGACCTAAAGAATTTATCACCTGATTATGTACTGGTTGCTTAATAATATTGAGAGGTGAACCTGATTTCTGGAGAACAGTAAATACTATTAGAAGTTTGGACACAAGTGTGCCTGCAAATTATATGAATTAAACAGAGTGTCACAAGCCACATGAAACCCCTCCTTGTTAGTAGCAACTACAGTAGTGATGCTTCACAATTTTGTTCTGCTTTCCTTTCCCTTGTTGCATTCTTCCTCTGTGGTTTTTATCTTCTCTGTTTCAGCCTGACTGTTTCAGATACTTCTTGGACCTCAGCCATGCGTCAGAAAAAGAGTCTTCTTAAAAACTAGTATAATGCTTTGCAATTATCTCCATCATGCCATGAAGGTAGTAACCATAAGCATGGGTACTGTTGTTCAGGGTTGGTTTGTTTGTTTTTCCTTCTTAAAGTGTCCTTACAGATGAGGAATTAAAAATAAGTAGCAGCAAAATCAAACTAAAATGTGCCAGAAATCAAAACTTGCTAATAATTTTGGAAGTAGTTTACTCTAAAAGTTTAACCATAGGATTTGATATTGATTATTCAGGTGTGTTGCTCCTGTTCTATATTGATTTTTAAGATATTCTCAGCAGGTTTGTCTTGTTTTTTTTTTTTTTTAACCCATTTGTTCCTTGGGGTCAT
>NDXB01012995.1:150650-169694 GCA_002631895.1 Agapornis roseicollis | reverse complement strand
TTTTGTTTTTTTTTGATTTTTATAATTTTCTTAGTGGGTTTTTTTTTTTTTTTTTTTTTTTTTTTTAACCCATTTTGTTCCTTGGGCTCATGCTTTGGCTTGTAGCCTTTGCCCTGAAGTGTATCATCCAAAGTAAGATAGGGTTGGTGTGGATAGGGACCTTACTGGAGGGAGTTACTTTTCCCTCTAAAGAAGGGAAAGCTGTGCAGCTGCTTTGCTTACCAGTGGAGCTCTGATGGGGAAAGGATCTCTTGCTCTAGATATTAGCACAGATTGAGTGGAAAACTAATCAGGACGTTGCACAAAAATGGATCTCATTTAACCTGTGGCAGTTGCCCATTTATAAACAGCCTGGTCAGCCATGACTTTGTTCTGTCCCCTCAGCTTTGCTGGAGTTGTGCGGTATAACCAGTGTGTTCTCCAGTCCCTGCAGCTGAACAAAGAGCTGAGCTGGCTCTAGCAAAGAGGAGGTTTTTAGAGGTGTGAATGAGCCTGGGGACTGGGTGTGTTGACATTGCCATGAAGAAATGTGTGTGGAATTGCAGTATTAGTCTTCAGACTTTTAAACTTGGGATAAAAACACCTCGTCTTTATTGGTTGGTGACCTCCCTTGCTGGATTAAGAAAACATTCCAACTAATTCTTTAAGACCTTTTAGCAGCCTTCAATATAATGAACTGAGAGGTGTTAACATTAATGTAGCGAGAGACCAGTGCCTCAGGTGGCTCTCTTCAGTACATTTATCTGTTAGCTGCCTTAAAAGTTATGCATGTAGCAGAAGTGTTTGTATAAATTCATATTGCAGACTAATAATAAAGGATGAATCAAAATCTAGATACTTTGTGGCACCTTAGAAGAACAAAACTGAAGTCAAATCCAAGAAAAGATCTTGGCTACTTGAAATACAGCATAGTCAGGGTCTGAATCATAGAATAGGTAGGGCTGTAAATGACCTTAAGATCATCCAGTTCCACCATGGCAGGGACACCTCACACTAAACCATGTCACCCAGGGCTCTGTCCAACTTGGCCTTGAACAGCACCAGGGATGGAGCATTTGCAACTTCCTTCGGCAACCCATTCCACTGCCTTACCACCCTCACAGTAAAGAACTTCTTCCTTATAACAAATCTAAACTTCCCCTGTTTTAAGTTTTAACCCATTACCCCTTTCCTGTCACTACAGTCCCTAATGAAGAGTCCCTCCCCAGTATCCCTATAGGCCCCCTTCAGATACTGGAAGGCTGCTATGAGGTCTCCACACAGCCTCCTCCAGGCTTAACAGCCCCAACTTTCTCAGCCTGTCTTCATACAGGAGGTGCTCCAGTCCCCTGATCATCCTCATGGCCCTCCCCTCGACTTGTTCCAAAAGTTCCATGTCCTTTTTATGTTGAGGACACCAGAACTGCACACAATACTCCAGGTGAGGTCTCACGAGAGCAGAGTGGAAGGGCAGGATCACCTCCTCTGACCTGCTGGTTGCGCTCCTTTTGATGCAGCCCAGGATATGGTTGGTTTTCTGGGCTGCAAGCGCACGCTGAAGCCGTCTCATGTTCATTTTCTCACTGACCAGCACCCCTAAGTCCTTCTCTGCAGGGCTCCTCTGAATCTCTTCTCTGCCCAACCTGTAACTGTGCCTGGGATTGCTCCGACCCAGGTGTAGGACCTTGCACTTGGCATGGTTAAACTTCATGAGGTTGGCATTAGCCCACCTCACAAGCGTGTCAAAGTGCTTATGGATGGCATTCCCTCCCTCCACCGTATCCACCCAACCACACAGCTTGGTGTCATTGGCAAACTTGCTGAGGGCGCATTCAATCCCACTGTCCATGTCAGTGGCAAAGATGTTAAACCAGACTGGTCCCAACACCGATCCCTGAGGGACACCACTTGTCACTGGCTTCCAGCCAGACACTGAGCCATTGACCACAACTCTTTGCGTGCAGCCATCCAACCAGTTCTTTATCCACCGAGTGCCCCACCTATCAAATTGATGTCTCTCCAGTTTCTAGACAAGGATGTCATGTGGGACAGTGTCAAACGCTTTGCACAAGTCCAGGTACATGACATTAACTGCTCTATCCCTGTCCATCAGTTCCGTAGCCCCATCGTAGAAGGCCACCAAATTGGTCAGGCAGGATTTCCCCTTAGTGAAGCCATGCTGGCTGCCACCAAGCACCTTGTTTTTCATGTGCCTTAGCATGCCTTCCAGGAGAATCTGCTCCAAGATTTTGCCAGGCACAGAGGTGAGACTGACTGGGCTGTAATTCCCTGGGTCATCCATTTCCTCCTTCTTGAAAATGGGGTTATATTTCCTTTTTTCCAGTCTTTGGGAACTTCATCGGACTGCCGTGGTTTTTGAAATATGATGGGCAGTGGGTTAGAAACTTCACTCACCAGCTCCTTCAGGCCCCATGGATGGATTTCATCAGGTCCCATGGACTTACCATATTCAGGTTCTTAAGATGATCTTGAACCAGATCCTCTCCTACAGTGGGCCTAAGGTCTTCATTTTCACAGTCCCTGTGTCTGCCTTCCAAGTCTTGGGTGTTGTGGTTGGAGCATTTGGCAGTGAACACCAAAGCAAAGAAGTCATTAAGAACCTCAGCCTTCTCCAATTCCAGGGAAGCCAATTCTAATGGCTTCTGGAGAGGGCCCACATTGTCCCTGGTCTGTCTTTTATTGGCAGTGTAGCTATAGAATCCCTTCCTGTTGTCTTTCACATCCCTAGCCAAGTTTAATTCTAACTGGGCTTTAGCTTTCCTAACTTGGTCCCTAGCTTCCCGGACAACAGCCCTGTATTCTTCCCAGGCTGCCTGTCCTTGCTTCCACCTTTTATAAGCCTGAAACATGAGCATAAGTGCCTTCCTAATGTCTTATGTGTCCAAATGTGTGAACACATGCTTTTGCTAGTGAAGTTATACTAGTACCACTGAATGCAACACAGAGCACATCTTCATAACCCATTTTATTAAATAATAATATTATTATTACCTGGTTTTTGCTTAAATTTGTATAGTGGAAACCCACTTGTGTTTAGCAGGGTGCATCCCAGGGCTCTGGAGTAAGGGGCATCAAATGTCTCCCACATCCAGGGAGTGTCTCTGGACTGGTGTGGTGCCAGGTGGCTGTGCTGTGCAAAAATCAGCTGAGAATAGTGCCTGCAAAAAAGGGGGTCTAACCCAGAATTGAGCACAAGCTGCAGGAAAGGTCCTGGATTTTGGTATGGGCACCAGACTTCATTATATCATATGACTCATATGTTCCTGGGAGCCAGGAGTAGAGTTTGTATTTGACTCTTAACACTGCTACAGAGAAGAGGTGTCTTCTAGAACAGGGATTTTTTGACCTCTGCACCTCCCTATTGCTTCCTTACTTACAGTGACACCATTGTGTGGGAGCACGTGGTAAACAAGATGAATGAAGGTATCTGAATTTAAAGTAACTTCCTTATTTTGGGTTTATTTTTAACCTAGCTCAGTTCACTGGTCTGCTTTGTTGTTTGGCCCTTGGAACAAGTGGGTCAGCTTAGCTGAGGAGGCAGGAGGGAGAAGAAACTCTGAAGCCATTAATAACTAACTTCTTACTGGTTTTTAAACTTTCCCAAGACCCTTTATTTGACACTTGGGTCTGTTGCCCCCAAGAGCTGCATTAGGGGACAGGGCTGTAGCAGAGTTCCAAGGATGAATATCAAATCCAAGCTTACAGAGCACTAGGTTTTACCATTGTAAAAACTGAATGCTGTTCAGCTGCAGACCACTTCTGGGGATGAACTTGCTCCCATTACAGATCTGTTTCTGAATGTCTTCACTTCTGTTGCTTTTTTTTTTTAACCACAAGGGTATTCCTTGTAGCTGAAAATGTAGTCCCTTGCGTTTTCCAACTTGAAGATAAATCTGAAGCTTTCCTGCTTTCTCACCTGCAATAAGTGGGTTACTATTTTCTGATTCATGTGTACTTATTAAAACTTCAGACAGTTGCCTCAAATCATAACTAAATGTGTTTGGGGGGGGGTTTAACTTCCTGTCCAAACTAGCTTTTCTTCTGATATTTTTCAGCTCAGTGATAAAAATTTCCAGGTCACATTCAGACCTGGAGTTGGTGCTTACTGCAGCTGTTCTGTCAGCCAAGCTCTCTTGCCAGTGTCACGGTCCTATTATAACAAGAACTACTGGTTTCTGGAATGTGATTGAATCATACAAGGTTTTAGCAGGTCTGTTAAAAAGAATTTTCTGTGTTAATCTGCCTCCTAATCTGTGAAATTTACACAAGATGATGCATGAAATTTTGGTAATTTTAAATTCAATGTAAAGTATACATACTGCTGTTGGCATCATGTTCACAGATGAGACTGAAGAATATAAAACTGGCTCGGTACTGACTGGCTTAATGCTAGGCAGGATCTAGTTAGTGTAGCTGGAGGAGAATACTGGTTGAGATTAATTTGGCTGATGTTAATTTTTGATCTTTCATTTTTAATACACCCTGACATTCACGGTAAACCACCTCAGATGCATGCTTTGTTAAATCAAAGGAAAGGTGTGCAGTAAAAGTATTTGAAATTTTGGCAGGATGCAACTTTGTAAATAGAGATATTTGTGTTTTCTGAACTAAGAATTCTTTTTTAAGTAAGTGGAATTCTTGGCTGATTTATAGGTCCTTTCTACCCTAAATATGGACAGCTGCATGCTATGAGAAGCTCATTAAACTCTCAGTATTATAAAGCCATTCTTGGTGGTGTTGTTGCATTTTTGATTTCTACATCATGTTGTAGAATTTGGGGAGGGGTTATTATAATTAATTTAGCAAGATGGAAACCTGCTTCTCCAGTGGGGATGCATCTTGTTACTGGCAGCACTTTCCTTGCGAGCAACCTCCTAGTGGGTGACTTGGGGGGATGGCAGAAGCTAGCTGGTATGCCCCTGTGTTTCCTAGGTGAGGGTGCACCAGAGGTTGGGGGAGAAGTGCCTTGGGAGAATAAGCTTTGGAAATAGGTTACTACTTCCAAAAGAATAATTTTGCCCTACCTACTGATCTGGTTCTGCAGGCCACCTGGAGAAGAGGGCAGCTGAGAAGGCTTTGGTTACCTTTGGACTTGAGCAGAGGAGCGGCTGGAGGGGGGGGTATCTGTTGCTTTTCCCCTGTAGCCACAGAGAAGATGGTATGTTAACTGCCTGCCAGGCAAGGAGTGGTGGCAGAGCTCTGGTGGATAACACAGGGTTATGTTAACTTCAGAAGTCCAGCTTACATTCAGGAGATAGCTGTGTAGCTGATTGAGATGGGCATGAATTTTCTGAGAGCTGGAATGCTTTCCTCACCCTACCGTATTTCTCTCCCGTGTAAAGTCACTCACTGAACTCTGTGACTTGTGTCATGGTTGAATGTATGCAGCTGCCTCCTGGGTCTGCAGAGAAATTTGGACTGTCCCTGTGATATTCATCAGTAGCAAAAGCTATTTTAAAATGATATTTTAATAGTAGTTCATTACCTGGGCATGCCTGAATAATGAGGGGTTTGGCCTACCCAGATTGTTTTGCTACTTGCCGTGTTGTACAATTTAGGAGAAAATACAAATACCTAGATGTGCCAAGTGCAGTGCTGAGAAATACCTTCTCCTTTCCACAGAGCTCCACCAGTTCTTTCAGATGTGTTTTTCAAGCAACAATAATTAAGTATAAGAATCAGAGTTAAATTGTTGGAGCTGCATTGGAATGCATGGTATCAATGTAAAAAGTTTAAAGATCACCAGTGCACTGTGCAGCCCAGAAGGCTTTTTTAATGATCAAAATGCCATTCTTCTAAAAAATATTTAGTATTTGTCCATTAAAAAATGAATAGGGAAAATATAAATAAATAAAAATATTAAAAATATTAACAAAATAAAATATAAAACTATAAAACTATCTCAGGAGCAGGTAGTTGTAACATGTAATTAGTGCAGCACAGGCAATGCCATCGTGTAATAGGAGTTTGTAACTTAGTGCAGGTTCTTAACTTCAGCTGTTGGAGGGATGCCATAATCCGGATGGAGCACTGTGGGCACCAGTGTCTTGAGTTTTAGTTTACATGTGTGCAGATGGATAGGGGGTCCATTTACTGGTGGATCTGGAATAACCTTTCCTTTTTCCTGCTAGCTGGAGCTCGGCATTCAAGTGGATGTTCCCTGTACAGTTCAGAATTGCTGTGCCAGAGAGTGAAGGTTGCAGAGACTCAAAGTGCGCTCAGACATCAAGAATGCTGGATTATATTAAGTGATAAGGAATAAGCACTGTTGGCATTAATTCTTACATTTATAGCCTTTCTGTTAGCTTGTGGAATTGATGGAGTTGGTTGCTAATAGCATTTGCAGAAAATAATGGAAATAATTCCTCTCCCCCGCCCCAACTTTGTGAGCACTGCATCAATTAGGCAAGTATGATGGCAGAATCATAGTAAAAGCCAGAACTAGGTGCCTGTAAGATACATTTGGAGGTGTTTCTCTTTGTTCTGGGATCATTTATTCTGTCTCAACACTTTGAAGCAAATATTTTAATTTTCAAAGCGTTTGCAGTGGTTTTATACAGTGAAGGTACATGAGGTTTGGCTTGGTTTGTGCAACCTAGCAGCAGTGGGTGTGATACTTGTGCTGCGTTTGCAGTTGGGTCCCTGCAATGGGGCTTCCTCTCTCTTGCCATGCACATGGGTTAAGTCCCAGGGCATTGCCTTGAGAAGGGGAGTATGGGGAGATCCTGCAGCCTGATAGGAGTTCTCAAGTAAAATCCCAGAGATCTCTGGCATCCCACAGATTACCATCTGGATGTTTAGTGGAGTCTCTTGTTTACCCATACTGTCCAAGCCAAAGTGAGACAGACATCTGCTCACCCTACCCTTTCTCTCTCTCAGTCTCTTTGGTCTTGTCGGGTTTCTTTGATCTTAAAAAGCGTGCTGAAAATGCGTCAAGAGTAAAACATCCACAGGGACATTAAAATACCTGGATTNGGCATCCCACAGATTACCATCTGGATGTTTAGTGGAGTCTCTTGTTTACCCATACTGTCCAAGCCAAAGTGAGACAGACATCTGCTCACCCTACCCTTTCTCTCTCTCAGTCTCTTTGGTCTTGTCGGGTTTCTTTGATCTTAAAAAGCGTGCTGAAAATGCGTCAAGAGTAAAACATCCACAGGATTTGGCCATATGAATTAGAGCAAAGCAAAACATGTGTATGTTTATTTCTTTATTTTAACATTTTTATGGTCAAAGGACGTAATGGGGGCATAGAATATCTGCTAGGTAAAAATCTAGTCAGTGTATTGTGTCTGATGGGGCTTGTGAACAAGCTTAAACAGGTAAAGACTCTCCCATTACATGCGCACAGATAAATTTCCTTTTGTATAGCTTAGCTGTTAAAGTATGCCAGTGTTGTGTTACCACCCTGATAAACGCATTGCCATTTACTTGTAGGCACCTGGGTTTTGTGGGTGAAATAACTGAATATTTTATCAAAGAGTTGGTTCTGTTCTTTTTCTAGTCTGAGTGCTGTGCCCCAGATTGCAGCTTCTCCTCTCTGCTAACCATCAGCAAAGTAACTATTCTCTTTTTGGTCCCAATCTGTTTTGTCTTTGGGTTTGTTTTATATCTCTTATTATTCTTTATTGTAAAGGTGTGACATGTCTCTTCCTTCTTTTCTGAAAGAAAGTTTTCCCCTTTCAGAAGGGGAAAGGTATTCCTGCATGAGTAACAGTTGCAGTTAAATTATTACTGATTCTAGTAATTCTTAAATTCTGGTCAAAGTCAGAAGACTTTGACTGGTTAACATCTGGAGTTAATTTCATGATTGGGTCAGACCTGACTATAATCACAATTAAATTGGAGCTCTGCTTCAATTCTGTCAGTTTTAGATATTAAAAAACCAGGGACTTTTAAATGAGAAACCTTCAAGTGGTGCATTCTGGTTGCAGATATTTATAATTATTTTTTGTTTGTTTGTTTGTACTTTTATTTTTTAAGCAAGATTTTTGATGGAAAAAGTCTGGAGCTGAGGAAGCGCAAAGAGATTGCATACTAGTAAGACAGCTTGTGGTGTACCTCTGTTTGGATGTTTCTGTCTTCTCTGTGATCCACTGCCATGCACTGTCTCATGCTCATCCCCTCCAAGAACTGTTAGCATGGAAAAGCAGTAGTTGAAGAAAAAGACAGGAAATGAGTTGAGATGAGGATCCAGTAGTGGGGAGGACTGACAATAAAATCTGCTTTTATGTGCTCCAAGAGTATATGCAAAACACTGAGAGCATATAGCATGTAAATGGGCTAGCCTAGAGCGAAAGAAGTATTGAGTAATCAGGGTGTCTGTCCCAGCTGTATGTGTGTATGGTGGCTGATGATGACATGATCCACAAATGATGCATTATTGAAGAGAAAAACAAAAGGGTGGGGAGTAAACATAATGGACTTAAGGTTTTCCTGAGACAAAGGAGGAATCATTCATCATCAATAGAGTAAGGAATCAGAGTTACAGCTTAATTCGGTGGTGATGTTTATACCAGCTTCCAGCCAGAGGCAAAGCAGGAAGGCAGTAATTAATTTTGGAAGTCCTCAAAATTTGATTCAGATGAATGGTGCTAGCAATGGAGCGAAAATAGAAGTAGTTGGGAAGAGTTGCCAGAAAGAACAGGGTATTAAGATTGGGTATGTATTTGTAGAATGAGGGTCTTCTGCAGAGCATAAGATGGAATTCACTGAGTAATACAAAGTAGTCAGCTGTTGTAAAACACATTTTCAAGTCTGGTTTGTTGCTTCTATCCTCCAAGAATAGTCTACCAAAAAGCTATTGAAATACTGTCTGATGTTTTGGCTTATGAAACAAAAAATTAAAATGTGATATATAACAAGAAAGTACAAGTCCATGCACAAGAAACATGTGAGTAGTGAAGCACAACTTTACTCTTCAGACTGTATGTTTGCACAGAAATATACTAGTTATAACTACTGCTGTGTGTGAGGTAACTGCCTTTCTGAAGAAGAAAGAAGAATTTTGGACAACTTTGGTCTCCTTTTTCACGGAAGAAGTAATTTGGGTGGTGACACATCAGGGCATTAATGAGAAGTGCTGAAATATGTGAGAGCCCCAGCATCTAAAATAAACTTCATTGGGAGCATCATCTCTCCACCCTTCAGCCACTTGGTTGCACTGCAAGACAAAATCTGAATGATACATGTGCAGGGTCTTATTTCTTGAATATGTGTCTCAGTTCATGTTTCTAAAATAGTTGTTTGCGTGATTTGCATAAACCACATAGTTTTGAAGTTTGCAGCTGCAAATCTTACCGTATGATGTTGATGGCTCAAGAAGCTCTGTGATAAAGAACAGTTGTGAAAATGATTGCTGCTTTACAGGTGTTCCAGTGTTTATCAGTAGGCTATATTTTTTCTTATTATTTTTGTTTGTATTCCAAATAGCTTGATTTTGGAGATCTGAATCTGGCTGTACTCAACTGATGTGGAAGAGGATGCAGTAGTTGCTTTGCCTCATTGATTTCTGTGCATTTTTATTTGGATTTAGGCTCAAAGTGTGTGTATGGTTGTGCCTGTTTTTTGGATATATATTGTTTTCTTTGGTGAAGGGTCTGGAGCACAAGTCTGGTGAGGAATAGCTGAGGGAACTGGGGTTGTTTAGGCTGGAGAAGAGGTTTAGTGATGGAGTTGGCAGTGCTGGAGTAGTGGTTGGACTTGATGGTTTTAAAGGTCTTTTCCAATCTGATTGATTCTATGATTCATTTCTGATTGCATTTTGTTAGCCAATATGTGGACTTGGCTATATGATTCCATGGCTGCATGGTTCCCTGGCAGCCTTTTTGGCATGAGAACAACTGGCTGGCTATTTAACAGTGAATAATACTTAAACAGACAAAGGTTGGTGTGTTTTTGTTTATTTGTTTTTTTTTTTTTTTTTTTTTCACTTCTTAGAAATTTTCTTTTGTTTTCATTCAAAAAAAAAAGTGACTTAAAATTGCTGACCGAATAGTGATAAAATTGTCAGTGGCGCTTAACTGAGGATTACGAAATTCCCATTCTGCATTCTTTTACGAATTCCATGGTAAATGATGGAAGCTAAGGCCTGAGATTCTGTGTTTTCTGTATAAAACGCTTTTTCAGCTGTGCTATTTGGTTGAAAAAAAGTTGTTCTTCATGTAGACAGTATTAAATAATTAACACAGTTTAGTGCTGATTTCGGCATGGGCTCACATTTGGATGTTTTCAGTACAGTAACTTATGTCTTCAAAGCAGTAGAGAAGCTGATCTTCAGAACGTTTTACAACAAAAGTAAGCTCTTCCTCAGATCCTTAAATGTTATTTTCTTGCATTAGCATCTGGGAGGAGAAAGGTTGCTGTCAGAGTGGGAAGGGAAAATAAAAGTTAAATCTGACTGAAGGTGAAGGCTGAAGAAAGCCTGAACTGCTTTGAGACCTGACGGTTCTGTTGTAAAGGCTGAGGAAGTATCTTGGTTTATTCCTCTGTTAAGACTTTGTAAATAATGTCAGTGATCGGTAGTGTTTGTGCTGCACAGTAGAAGGCAGAGTAGCCACCTGGCAGAAGATTCAGGGAATTGAGGCTGGCCAGTAGCTTAATGGCTGTGGTTTCTTGGGAGTCCAGGCCCCAAAATCTTTGTGGAGACTGGTCAAAATGGGGACACTTGTGATGTAGGGAAGGGACTTCCTGTGCCAAATGGGAACAGGATGGGGTAAATCATCCCAGAGCCCCAGCTCCCTGGGGCATCATCATGGAGCCCACTGTCCTGGCCAGGCACTGGTCCCAGTCCTTCTCTGCTTGTCCTCTCTGGCTCAGTGAGGTTTTTGTGCAGCATGGAACAGTGCTAACAGATGAGGCTGGAGAATTGAGCTTATGAAGTAACAACCTCAAAAACTCCTGGGACAGTTTTTTTCATAAATTTGGGAAACTGGTGAAGAATGGAAAGCTCTGTTTTAGAGAACGAAAAAGCAGCTTTTTGTCCAGCTAATTGTAAAACATCCCATTCGAAAAAGGAATGGTTTTGGTTTGCTCATTCCATACTTGTTAATTTTAGATGAAAGCTGAATTACTTCTTGTTAATTACAGTGAAAACAAATGGTAAAATTAACCCAAAGTGTATAATTTTGAGTGGGTCTTTTTTATTCTAGGAATCTCTTAAAATCATAGTTTACCATTACACTTGAAATGTATGTGTTAATAAACATAGTGAAAACTCAATTTTGGTAGAAAAGAATGATTTTACCAACAGTGCTCTTGGTATCGCTGGGAGGAAACAGCGAATGTTCTCTGTTACCAGTGCATTAGTACACATTAGACTTAACAAAACAACCCCAAACCACCAGTCTCTGAATGGTTTAATTGTTGCTGTAGTTCTCCCCAGAGCTAATCTAAACGTGTACAAGTGACCCTGACTTAAGGTTAGGACTTATCGGTACTGGGCAGACCCATGCTGATTAGTTCAGCTCTGCGCCGCAGCTACTGCGGCCACTGATGTGCCGTTCCTCTGGCACGGAGGAAAGTATCAGGAGCACCAGCGCTGGGCTGGGAGGTGAAGCCGGAGATGGCGCTGTGGGTGTAGGGCTGGAGGGGAGCCTAGGGCTGGTCCCACTCCCTGCCCCACCTCACCTGCGTGCTTCTCACCAACTGCATCTGTCTTCAGCTCGAAGGGAAGCATGGCTTGGGTGTACTCTTTGCTTTAAATACGAAGTGCTCAACATTTCTGTGATAGGTGTCTGGTGTTTCTGCAGTGAAGTTTATAGCACAAAACTCTGTGTTATCAGGAATCTTGGATTTTTATTTTTTTTTTAATTTCTTTTTAACGTTAGCTGGTAACAGGTTTTCCAGTGTGAATGTTAAAAAGCTGCTTATGGAAAAACCCTGTATATTTGCATGAGGTTAGCCATCCTGGATTGAGCAGAAATCATTTAACCTGGTGTGTTGCCTCTTGAAGTCTGTCTATAGCACATGCTTATGTTAAATGTTAGAGCAGGAGGGTATGGTGAGTTCCCCTCCCCACTCTGCTCCCCCTAAGGGTGTCTGGTCCTGGCCAGGCTTCCTTCTTGCCTTTTAACTGCTCCTGATGGATTATTCTTTCATTCATTGCATTGCCTTCAGAAGCAAACGGGGAATAATGCATGCTTTGTGTAAGTTCATTGTGTGACTGTGCTTCTGCATCTTGAACACTGAGTGCAGCCTGGCCAACAGCTTTGCTTTCCTCCTCCATTTTAAAAAAAAAGGTATAGGAGAAGTAGAGAAGTTACAACAAGCAAAATAAAGATTGTAAAAGGTATCAAAGGGGCGGTGTAGGAGTACGGACTAAATAGGCTAGGAGGTGTCCTTCTGGATAAGGAAGGGAAGGTGTACTGAAGTCTGAAAAGCGCAACTGGCAGAAGAAAGTAAAACAGAAGCAATGTAAGACCTGGAGAATATGGACTGTAACATCGGAGGGCAGGTTGAAAACAAAGAGTTATTTTGTATAACATAGACTGTGGCACTCCTGGCTGGGATGTTGTAAATACCAGTGGTGTCTGGTGGTTTGAAAAGTGGGGGCATTTTGAAATGCAGAGACACCATCCATGAATCAGGCAATCCCAAAGCCTTGAGGTGGGGACCTGGTAGGGTGCCCTGCAGCAGTGTCCCTCCGCATTCCTGTTCCCTTCAGCCTGACAGGTCTTCCTTTGTTGGCTTATGTCAGACCTGCGTACTGTGCTTTGTGGATGGATCTCCTGTTCTGCACCAATGATGCTGCCTTTGAGCCAGAGGGAGCTGGGGAAGTGTCTTGGCCTGCACAGCATCTTTAGACACAATGTTTTCATAGCTTTCAGAAGTTTCAGGTGCAGCATGAAAAAGCATTTTGTGTCCTTTAAATTAATATTCTGGCAATTTGATGTAATGCCTTGTATATTTGAAGTAGAAATGTTGTTCTCTGGTGGGGTTTTTATTTATTGATTGGTTGTTTTCCCCATCTCCCACCTCTGTGTTACTCAGGATATTTGTCTGGTATATCCTGTAACACCCACCCTTTTTAGTTACCTTTTCTCAGAAGTGAATATATCTGGTCTGTTTTCTCTGTCCTCATTCTTAACCTGTTTCTGTGTTACATAAAGCCAAACCAGCGTACATGGCAGGCTTTATTGACATTTCTCCTTTATAAATAGTATGTTTCTGCTTCCGTGTTAATTATCCAGTGTGTTGTGCTAGTTAGAGCCCATAGTAGTTCTTTATAGAAGCACTTCTTCAAGAACAATTTAGTCAGACACTGATTTGGAAGTGCCAAGATCTTACAGCTGTGCATCCCAGCTCAGCAGTGTGTGCATCAGGTGGCACGGGGTCACCACTGTCTGTGTACCCACAGCCAGTTTTATGTTGCTGTGGATTTGCCATAGGTCTACCAGATTCAGTTTGCAGATGAATTAGGTTGTATTTTCATGCTGCTTTGCTATAATAGTCATCTTTAAAAAGGTTTTGTAGTTGCATAGTTAGCCTAAAAGGAATAATTTCTTGTGAGTATATTTGGACTCTTTTACTATTCAGCAAAGAAGGATGGCTTTAAGCTTGTTTGTATTGTCAAATGAGAAGGAAATACCATTAACTCTGCTTGCTTGCTTTATCACAATGGTGTAACAGTTTTTGAAGTTACTCTCCTGAATCTGATCTGGTTGCTTTTTCTCCTCACAAAAGCCTAGCCTTAGAACTACTAGCTACCTGTAATCACCAAGTCAGATCCCTGTGAACCTACTCTATGGATCTGTCCATTTCTCTGCACAGCAGAAAGCATAAGGAAAACAAGATCAGTGTTAGCAAATTTCCAGTGATAAAGACATTATTGAAGATAACAGGAAGAAATGTTGAAGGTGTTAGAGGTTAGGTATGAGGCGCTGACGTTCCCATTGCAGTTTCTCTAGCTCACTAACTGAATGCTTGTTACATACTTAGCAGTAAAAGGTTTTGCACCTTTGACAGCAATATAAAATGTTGCCTTACATAGGTGTGTATGATTATGTATGCCAGCTGTCCTGTTTAAGGTATAAGGCTAAAAGATGTTTTGGTTTGGTTCTTTCCTGCTCATGTCTGAAATCTATTGCAGTGCAAAATCCATATTATTATTCATTGTTCTCTGGTAGGAAATTATTTTTGCATTCAAACTCTAAGTTGAACAGATCAACAGTGTTTCAACAGGTAAAAAGAAAAAATTATCAGAATTAGGAAAAAATATTTTAATGCATTCCTGATAGCTTTCTGTGCTGCTGCTAGTGTGAGCAGAGCTCAGCATGAGTTTAGACTGAGCTTAGGAGTGAGCCCATTCTGAAACAGAATTTCGGAATCTGAAATAATGGCAAATAAGATTTTAACTTTATAACAGAGTACTTAGAATCAATCTGCCTTCATAGATAGTTTGGGCAAGTGGTGTATGTAATCATACAAAACCATGTAAGACAACATTTTATATTGCTGTCAAAGTTGAAAAACCTTTTGCTGCCTAATTATGTAACAAGCATTCAGTTACTGTATTTACTTTGAGATATACCCCAAAACTTTCTGACACAATGGTCTGACTTACTCATCCAAAGTGATACAGAAAGTAGTTGTGAAAACGTACATAGCTGACAGGCCTTTAAAAGTTATGCTGGTCCAGGTGGCAAAAGGTGGTTGCTTTTCCATACTTTAACAAGGAAAGGAGTATAATCATCGATACCTTAAGGTGTGCATATTACTGTCCAAATAAACTCATTTTAATTGCTGTGTAGTTGTCTTTCCTAAAAAATGCCAAGTGCTATAGCATGCTGAGTATAGTATCATGTACAAACAGAAATGCTCTGTGATGCTCGGAATGCCCTGGCTGCTGTTGCAAGTATATCCTTTTCTTCCCTGTGTCAGAAGTTCATTTTAATTTGAGTAGTTTTTCATCCTTTCTAGTGATGATTGCCGAAGAGCTTAGCGTTTGTTGTTGCAAGAGATAAGTCCATTACGTAGTAAAAGAGTAAAATATAAAGAGGGGCGTGATACTGGGAAAGCACATTGTTTAGGGTGTGTTCAGTAGGTTGGGACCGAGTGCCTTGTCTTCAGCGAAGATGTAATCATGCTACCATCTCTGGAATGCACGGAGACAAGATGTGACGAGTTAGGGTAGTTGCTTCTGTAGCATTGCTGCTCTAGATACAGCGAAGAGAAAGTAATGCAAGTCCCATAGCTGTTGCCATAACAGGTCATGACACTTCTGATGTTTCAGCCTTTCCTTATTGTGGAAAGAAATAATTTGTCTTGTCAGCTGTTCTAGTTACTGGGGTTTGGGTATTACAGTGGAACCAGAAGCAGTCTTTCTTCCTTTCCTCCTGGTCTGGTAGTTTTCTAGAACTGCAGCCTAAGCTAAAAAAGCTCATCAGTTTAAGAAAAGGACCTATGAAAGTCTTTTCAGCAGACCTTCTCTTGCCCCGATGACTGCAAAGGAGGGGTTGTGGCACTGAAGAATGGGTAAAGGCAGGTTAGTGTCTGAGGCAGGCAGGTTGGTGTCTTTCTAATAAATAACATCGCTGTACTGAAGAAAAACTCATGCTGGTTCTGCTGTCTAGCCCAAGTTACTAAACACCTGAAGCTTAAAAAGTGTATTGAAGAAGTTCTTAAAGGTTGTACAAGCTCCTTCAGCAAGAGCATGAAGTTGTAAATATGCTGGATAATTATAGGTGTGTTGTTAGTGTCCAAACTGAACTCTGGTTCATGCAGTCTTTCATTTGACACTGAATTATTCATAAAGCAATGAGTTAAACTGCTGAAAGGAGGCAATAATGTAGTCACTGTTTGTTTTAGTAAATTCTTCCGGGTGACTTCTTAAATAGCAGTTTTGGGTCCACTGAGTAGTTCCACTGATAATACCTTAAATGCTTTATGCATGTCTATAAGAGGTTAATCACTTTTTTTAAGACTTAAAATTTTGTTTTGTAAAGTGCCATCAGACACAGATAAGCAGATAAATGAGTTGTTGCAGCAAATTGTTGAGTTTATAGAGCATTATCTACTTCTGTGTGGGTTATTCTCAGCTGGTTTTCTATCAGCAAAGTTACATTGTACCTCCCTTTTATTTTCTCATAAAGATAACTCAGTAGGTGGATAAAGAACTGGTTGGATAGCTGCATGCGAAGAGTTGTGGTCAATGGCTCAGTATCCGGCTGGAGGCCAGTGACAAGTGGTGTCCCTCAGGGATCGGTGTTGGGACCGGTCTTGTTCAACATCTTTGTCGCTGACATGGACAGTGGGATTGAATGCACCCTCAGCAAGTTTGCCAATGACACCAAGCTGTGTGGTTGGGTGGATACACTGGAGGGAGGGAATGCCATCCATAAGCACTTTGACACGCTTGTGAGGTGGGCTAATGCCAACCTCATGAAGTTTAACCATGCCAAGTGCAAGGTCCTACACCTGGGTCGGAGCAATCCCAGGCACAGCTACAGGTTGGGCAGAGAAGAGATTCAGAGGAGCCCTGCAGAGAAGGACTTGGGGGTGGTGGTCAATGAGAAAATGAACATGAGCGGGCTTCAGTGTGCGCTTGCAGCCCAGAAAGCAACCGTATCCTGGGCTGCATCAAAAGGAGCATGACCAGCAGGTCAGAGGAGGTGATCCTGCCCTTCTACTCTGCTTTCATGAGACCTCACCTGGAGTATTGTGTGCAGTTCTGGTGTCCTCAACATAAAAAGGACATGGACGTGTTGGAACAAGTCCAGAGGAGGGCCATGAGGATGATCAGGGGACTGGAGCACCTCCTGTATGAAGACAGGCTGAGAAAGTTGGGACTGTTCAGTCTGGAGTAGAGAAGGCTGTGTGGAGACCTCATAGCAGCCTTCCAGCATCTGAAGGGGACAAGTCTTGGGTAGCATGGTTTAGTGTGAAGTGTCCCTGCTTATGGCAGGGGGTTGGAACTAGATGATCTTAAGGTCCTTTCCAACCCTAACTATTCTGATTCTGTGATGTTTCAGATATGATTTGCCTTATGGACTGGTATCTTTCATGCATGGTATTCAGTGTTCAGGAGGTTATTGGAGTAATAACTTCTTTGTTTTATCCAAGAATAGCCATGTAACCTATTAATAACTTTATTTTCAATTACTCATTAGGTAAGCAGGCACAGTTTAAAACCAGTCAGGCCATCATGTGTTTTGTCAACATGTTCCCTTTGGATAAGCAGACATAATGATAGGAACACAAAGCAACAGCAATATAATGATTGATCTCTATAATAAGTGGTGGCTGCAGAGTTACTCTCTGTCCAGTCATTGCTACATGTTTTGTAGACATAGCAGAGATGGTGAGTCTGCTTGCAGGAAGTTGTCCTATCCCAGCAATGTTTCCTTCTTTATTTGCTGTCTTGTGCAGCATCATCTCCTCCTGGGGGGCTTTGCAATTCACAGTCAATAATGCAGTAATTCTTTCAGATGGCAAATAGAGGGCAAAAGACTCCTGTATAATACTATTTCTTTTCTGGCTTTTGCTTTTTTTTTTTTTTTTAAGACCTGACATTGGACACTTGGCCCCTAGTAAATAAATGTCATTTCTGCAATATTTATTTTTCTTCCTTTCTAAATTTGCTAAGGAAAATTTTGAAAGCATTGAAANTTTTTTTTTCTGGTTTTTTTTTTTTTTTTTTTTTTTTTAAGACCTGACATTGGACACTTGGCCCCTAGTAAATAAATGTCATTTCTGCAATATTTATTTTTCTTCCTTTCTAAATTTGCTAAGGAAAATTTTGAAAGCATTGAAAACTTTTAAATCTTGTCTCCTTAGCTACAAATCCTCTCACTTCCTGTGTTCATAACACCTTTCTCCCTTAATCTGTAAACTTGCCTTTTGCCTCCTGATACTTCTCTAGAAGCTTTTTCCCCTTAAGCCTTAGTCGTTGTCCTTTGTAGCTTTCTTTTCTAGAGGTTTACATTGCAAGGTACACCTTTTGACACCAGATCAAGTAATGAAGGCATAATGAACTGTGAAGGAAGAAAAATAATAAATGAAACAAAAGCAAATTACCTACCCTTTTGCTGATCTGAGAATTAACTTCTAGCTGTACGTGACTTTTTTATAAGCCATGGAAACATCTATGGCAGAGGTTACCTACACTTTGACATCAGTACTTCCCTTTTCTCTCCCCCCATCCTACTGGCCAAATGAATCCTGTTTCTGTTACTGTTTCATTCTTCAGAAATGTTTGAGATGGCTTGCTTTACTTTTGGATGCCTTTTGAAAGGCAGCCACACTACAGAAGTCAGTTCAGAATTTCATTATAGCAACCTAGGACTGTCTTGACGAAATTAAACTGTGTAGAACACTCCTAATTTGATTCCTTTTCTCCCGAGTCCCTTTGTGCATAAGTGGTGCTTGTACTGTAACTGCAGGTAGGGATCACAGGCCAAGTAGTTTTGCTTAGTTTTGAAAGGCCGAATTCTTCCAGAGCAAGTGGAAGTGCTTTGGTTTGAGTTTGGTTGGTTTTCATTTGGTTTTGGGTTTTGGGGGGTTTTGTATTTGTTTTGGGGTTAATTATTATTATTTTTATTTAATTAGTTACTTATTTTATATATCTTTATATATCAGATATATATATTTATATATCAGATGTTTATATATCTGTCTCCTGAGAGTAATGCAATGGTTTCCAGATTTCTGAAGAAGCAAGTTCTTGGAGACACAGGTTTTCTTGTCAGCTGCTAAAAAGCACTGCCACTGGTTCAATAGAGTAACTGTGATCACTTAAAGGCATGGTCTGGGGAGTCTGCTACAGGGAGTTGTGAAGTTACCAGTTCTCATTGCCTTTCCCAGTTAAAGGCAGATAATTATTCCTCACCTTCTTCATGTTACTCTTAAGTTTTCTGTTTGCTTTCAAGTAGTAATATTATTGCTTTAAGGCTTTCTGAATGAGTCTCATCAGTGTCCTCTCTACACCAGTAGCTGCTTCAGAAAGCACTGAATTTACTACTTCAGGAATTTTTCAAGTACATATTTTTATATGCTGCCCAATAGCTAAAATAGCAAAGGCCAATTTGGTAAAAAAAAAAAAAAAAA
>NDXB01012995.1:102281-150566 GCA_002631895.1 Agapornis roseicollis | reverse complement strand
AATTTTTTATATGCACCCCAATAGAAAAAAAAGAAAAAGACAATTTTGAAAAAAAAAAAAAAAAAAAAGAAGAAAAAGAAGGTTCTATTTAATATAATGCTTGAAATTTCTGAATGTTTTTTCATTATAATTTCTAGCAATGTTGGAGTTTGTTGTGTGGTGTTATCCAAGCGAGACTGACATTCTGAAACATGTGCTGAAGTAGTATAACTTCTAGACATTTATTTGATGTATTTAAAATACTGGTGTGCTTACAAATGTCTAGGTTGAAAACTTTTTAAGAAACTGTAAAGTTTTAGAGGCTTGTTTGATGGATTTAAGATACCGATGCTTTTCAAAATACCTATTTTTTAAACTCTTTGAGACGTGATAGCATGTTTCACAGCTGAAGAGGAGTTAGGCAGTTAAGAGAGCTGCAGATCAGCTGCTCAGTGGGGCTGCCTGTGGATTCTTACAGGTTCCTCCTCTCTCAGGTGGTCCAGTGGGTTCTGACACTGAGGTGCAAAGCTGGACCTGCACTATGTTGTAAGTGTGCAATTGATATCCTTTGATACTGGTGTAATTTAGCTGCTACAAGACTGACTACTTATTTTTCAGTGAGATTTACATGCCAGACTTCATTCTTATCTCCTACCATCTTATATTTTTGCTCAGTGAGTCCCTTTTCTTAGTGTTTACTGTGGCTTCAGTTATCCACGATAATTCATGCCTGCCCAATTTATCATATCTGTACATACTGCTGTATGTATATTTACACAAAAAGTATCAAAGTGCCCTGTAATATCTTTTATAAAGGCTTTGATTTTGAATGTGCATTTAGTTCAGAAGCAAAGGAGGAGCTTGTATGTTTTCAGCTTTCCTCCCCTAAATGCAGAATCCTGGATATGAAGTTTGGTTCATCAGAATCTTCACGCTGCAGGCACCAGTGAATGACTGACTTCTCTTCAGCCTGATAATGCCTCCTAATCTTTAGTGCAACTCCCTTGCTGTTTCTGGGATTGCTGTGGCAGCTCTGCACAGAGGCCTGTGCAAACCATCTGTAGTGATATGTAAAAAGTCCTAAGGACTAGTGATTTCCATTGTGAGGCAGTTGTACATGATAATTGTAAGCAGGTTTTTGGTATCACAATTGCTCCTCCATTGTGGTCTCCTTAACCTCAAAATGAAAGAGAAATGTTTCCTAACGGACTAGAGAGACTGCTTCAGTTTCTCCACTGTGGCTGCCAGATCCGAAAGCTAATGGCAAACATAATGTTTCAGAATCTGAATACTTGGTGTGATATGAGGCATGACTGAAACCTATGAAGTCAGGAGCTGCTGTCATCGTTGCTAAAGTAGTACCAGTGTTCTGTAATTTAACTGCTGCAATGGTGGAGTCATCCTGTTGCTTCTGTGATATGTGACTGCAAGCACGTGTTTACTGCTGAGCAGCATAGCCTACCTTGGGGAGAGATTGGAATTCTGTGGTACTCCTGTCTTGTAACAGGACTTAAGTTGTGTCAAAAGCCACATGATCTTGACAAAATTCTGTTCTGCTTTCTCATTAACAGGAAAAATAAAAATAGCAAACTTTTTGAGATTCCTTCCCCATAGATTTAACTTACTATAAACAGTAGAACAGTAAAGCAGTAGGTCTTTCAGTGACTTTGAGTTCATCTTATTAAACCAGCTGAATCCATCTGAACAGCTTTTCTTTGAGTACAGTCTCTTAATTATTGGTGCTGGTTTTGCTCTGGTTATTTAACAGTGTGAGTATTTGAGTATGATAATGTTGAGGTCATAGTCCATAACAAGGAGATTTTTATTTTAGTATTTTCTATAAGGCCATGGCAAGATTGTAGTTCAAGAGAATTTTGTTGTGTCTTTTTCTTTCTCCCTTCACATCAGTTGCAATAACCATTTTGCTTTCACCTTTCATCTCAGCACGTCAGCAACAGACTTAGTTGATGAGTGATGTGAAGTGTGCACTAGAAGAGTTATTTATATGTGAGCCAGTGCTTTTTCTGTGTAAGGTGACTGGCACTTCTTACTAACTTTCCCAAATGTATTGCCATGCTTCATTTTCTTTCCTGTTACACATGCCAAGGTTTAGACTTGATTTCATCTCAGCATTCATGATCTTTCAGTAAATAAATGCATGCTCTCACTTTGCTCAAACCATTAGTATCTTAAAAGCCTCTTCTTGGAAGGCTTAACCTCCAAATGGCAGAGACCCCCTTTAAACACTTCAAGCTGTATTGCTTGTTTTTTAATTCAGTAGAATGGGTAGATGGAAAATGATATATAACAATAAATCTTAAATGTTTTGGAGGAAATTGTCATCACTTCATGTTGTCTTGTGTTTCTTTTTGTAATGGAAGAGTATCAACAAAGTTGTGTGTGTTGCATTTTGGGGAGTTAGAAAACAACTTCAGTGCTGCTCTTCAAACACTGACAATGTCTGAAATTCTGCATTTGAAAGCTATTTTTTAGTTAATATTTTGCAGTACTGTATTTAAAGAGTTAAAAATATTCCTTATTCATAAGGTCACTTCATGCTTTGTTGTAAGACTTTCTTAATTTATGTGATTTATGTTAACTTTTGTTTGGTTAATACACTGCATCTTTATACCAGGGATATGATTAAAACTGGGTGTTCTGGTCTAGGAACTGACAGCTGATCTGACTGCGATGATGTTGACACATGGTGGTTTAAGATGCATTAAAGACAGTGCTGTATGAAGTGATATGCTTGGTAGGAAGGTTTTTCTGGCCATTGTGGACAGGTTTTGTTTTGTTTTCTTAATCCTGTATTGTATAATTTGAGTAAGTCTTTGGCGTCATTCTTCTTGAGGCAGACAGGTTTCTTAATTAACTCTTGGTTGGATTTGACAGTTCTTTCGTATGAGCTGTGAAGGACCAGAGAAGAAAACATAAATTGCTGGTTGTCAGTGCTAAAGTTGAACATAAATTTTGCCATCCTGCTTGCTAAAAAATGTTAAACAAGAACTGTTTTGCTCATGCAAATTATTTACTGTAATAGTTGAATTCTGTTAGAAGCTAAAAATGTTCCTTATTCACAGAAGCCACCATGCTCACTAATGTTATCTGGGTTCCATATCTGAAAGCTGTGTTACAAAATGTGTCAGTACATGTATGCCACTGTTGCTTTTTCTGACATCATGATTAAGTTTATCTTATCATTAAATAATATCTCTCAGAAGCTGCCTCTATTTGTTTTGTAAGCTGATTGCTTTTGCTGTGATCTTGGCATTTTCTCCCTTCTCTCTCTAACACCATTCATATACTTTTGGGGAATATAGAGTAGTATCTCATAGAAAAAGCTCTTCGTTTTCTTAGTTAAGGACAGTGCTTTCACCATAAAATATGGTATCAGTGTTTAAATCCTCTCTTAAAAGGGAGTGTTTTGGATGAGCTCTTAGTGAAGAACTGACTATTCCTTGGGTGTTTGCTTCATTTTGTTTCTAGATACTGAGTTGCCTTGATGATAACTTTGCAATTAATTAAAAAAAATCCTAGTATTAATTTTGTGTAAGCAAGCAATTGTTGGGTTGCTGTAGGCATGCTGTATGCTCCCAGACAGGAGTGATGCAGGGGACAGCTTCCTTGTTAGACTATTGCCATGCTGTTCAAAGATAACAAGGGAAAAGGCAAGCTGTGGAAATCCACAGTGATCTTTCCTTCATACTGTCCTTTTTGTCACTTTTCGTGTTCTTTAGTTGCTGTAGTTCAAACCTGCTCCTTCACCCACCCTTAATTTTGTTGTAATTCAGTTCTGTTTGGTTATTAAAATGCTGTTCTACTGGTGCTGTGACAGCTGCTGGTGGGGGCTTCTGCAGCTGCATCGCTCAGGAGCCCATCTTCTGCAGAACTTTTTGTTAGAAACTCAAAACTTTAAATCATTCTTTGTTTTACTTTTGTACTCATAATAAGGAGGGGATGCAATTTGTTGCAGATGCTGCATACTGTGTTTCAGCATACACATTTCACTGGTGCCTTAGTGAGATCTGCTGCATCCTGGGAAGCTTTCAAAAAGCTGTGTTTGAGTGTTAAGTGCATGATCTCTTGTAGCTCTAATCCAGAAGTAAATCTCTAACCTGATCTGTTTCTGTTCACGCTCAGGGCAGTGGTTAATTAGTTCTGTGGTTTTACTCGAAGAGTAAATAATCAGAATAGGAATTGTGGTTGTGTAAGTATCTCGTATGCTGTGAATTGGAATGAGGCTGCAGGAGCTCACTGCACACACCTCAGCGTGGCTGTGAGGAGAGAGCGGTCTGTGAAGCAAATGCAGCTGATCCTGCTTTGCTTCTTGTGTGGCTTACAATGGCTTTGGCCTTGGTTTCCTAGCTTTGGAAAGGAAATGGTGCCTGTCACCGATGGCCCGCAGGCAGGAGCAGGGACACCGGGGGGACGGGGCACGGGGTACGGCGCTGTCCATGGTGCTGACAGGCAGGGGAAGCACCGTGACCAGGCTCCTGTTGGCAGAACTCTTGGTGTTCCTCGGGAACAGTTAACTTCTGAAGGAGAAGGTTACCTGGGGCCCTGATGACCCACCTAGCCAGTAACTCGTGTGTAGCTTTTGTGTATAAAATCGTTCTTAGTTACAGACAGTAGTGGCTGGGCATGGGGTGGGGTTGGTGTGTTGTAGCAGGATATGCAAGTTAATAGCAGGACTGGTATAGTTAAGAGAGACTTCTCATGGAGTGTCTTGTAAGGTGTGCTTTTCCTTGGGGTGGTTG
The DNA here is from genome assembly GCA_002631895.1 of Agapornis roseicollis. Lineage (NCBI taxonomy): Eukaryota > Metazoa > Chordata > Aves > Psittaciformes > Psittacidae > Agapornis > Agapornis roseicollis. The sequence continues at coordinate 145,827 of NDXB01012995.1, read as the reverse complement.
CAAGAGACTATAGGTTTTATAATTTGATTATGAAAAACAGTTTATTCAGGAATATATCCACTTCCCTGCAGTTATGCTGAAATGATCCATCAGCTTTTGGTGCACAGCAATAGGAGATGGTGTTTTTTAGTTGTTGGATAAATCAGGAAGATGCTTGTTCATTTGAAGCAATGTATCTTTAAAATCATGGGGGCTTATTTCATGGAGTTGTTTCATATCTCTTCAGTGGTGTTAACATATGTTTTAAACAATTACTGGAGCAAAACTTTATAGTACTGATGGCTAGAAACTGAAAAATGTTACCTCTGAAATGTTCCTAATAGTAAAGGATTTCCTTTCCAATTTTGCCCAAGTAAAACTTAAATCTTATTGTGACATTTGATTAAATGTTTATGTTGCTTTTTTGTTTTTAAAGTAACACCAAAGATGTCTTAAAAGTCACTTTAGAAAGTCTCCTATTTGAAATTTGTACCTGTATTAAAAATGTGGAACTTCAGAAATAGTAATTTAAAAGTTTGCTTTTATTTAATGAGGCTTGATGATAAGATGCTGACTGTAAGACAGTTTGGAAACTTCTGAATAAGTTTCTGTGCTTTGCATTTGTATTCCACATTAATGTGGACTTTTTGCTTCATCCATAATTACTTATCTATTTGAGGAATTTTACGGTTAGACAGATATCAGTACCAGTGTTTTGTGTATGCTGTTTTGCACTAAAATATGCCGTTTGCATGTCTAATAAGCACTACCTGAAACAGAAATGTTAGTGTAGCTGATTAATTGTTACTTTTTGGGTTTTTTTCTGTTTTAGCTGGTGATACAGATGATCCTCCAAGAATTACTCAGAATCCTGTCATTAATGGGAATGTAGCAATGGCAGATGGACATAACAACACAGAAGAAGACATGGAAGATGGTAAGTAAATATATGCTAAAAACTTGTGGTTTGTTGGCTTATTTCAATGATTTTTGAGGATAAAATGGTCCCAGTCTTACATGTGTCGTATGAGCTGCAGCTCATTAAAAAAATGAAACCCTCTGTAGTTATGGCTGCCAGTTTTCTGTGTAGATATCCTTTTAGCATAGCTATACAATAGGGTTAAGCATCTGAGGGCTTGGGATTTGTTTTTCCTCTTACTTCTAGGCTATTTTAAAATTGCTGGAAATGATACTGTCTATTGTTACATTTTGTGATAAATGTCCCTTTAAACAGCCTGCAGCTGGTGCTTGGCTGAATGGTAATTGTATCAGTTATGCAGTTCCTTCAGAACATTTAGAAACCTTATCTATGGCACTGTTTTGTCAGGTAGCAGGTGTGATCAGTGTTTGCCTTGGGATGGTAAGTCAGTGGTAACTGTTCTGTTGAGGAACATTCCCACCCACCCATCCACCCCGCCCCAGGTCAGATGTCCTTTTACTTGCAAATGCAAGTTTGTGAAACTTCTGTTGGTCTATTCAATGAGAATAGGGGTGTACAGGGTTTTTTCTTTTGCAGAAGATCAAATAATTTTGAAGTAGATGTGTCTGGGCTCATTTAAAGAGGGATGATAAGTTTGATTCACTTAAGTCTGTTGTTTAGTGAGGAAGATGTACAATGATATTTTTTTTTATAGGAGAGGATATGGGGGGACTGCTTTTTTTTAAGAATTACATAAAATTTTTGTTGGAAAAAGGAGACAAAGTATGAGTTGGATTTCCTCCCCTTTGATTCTTTATTTCTGCTGTCTTGTGAGAGGACAGTACATTCAGAACTAGGCTTAAACTTTTAGTTAGATTTGTGCAAAATGTTGATCAGTTTTGATTAGGAAAGATCAGAGTTTGTGCTTAAAGGTCAAAAATGTACTTACTTTCATGTATTCAAGAAACATACAATAGAATACTGATAGAAAATAGTAATGTTTCATGAAGAGAGCATGGTTTAAATTCAGGACAAAAGCATCTCATGGTTGAATTTCCTCCATACCATTGTCAAAGAGAAAGTTTCCTATGATCATATTCTCACAATAAAGTAAAAATGAGGTCTGCTGAATCTATGAATTTTTTTCATGTCTGATTGCCTGATCTCATTCAGAGGGCTTTGATTTCTTGCTCAGAGTAACTAGCTGAGACTGAAATAGGGAATTCTGTTTTTATCAAAATCAAATTACCTGTTACAAAAGAAGCTAAATGTCATTGTCAGGCCATGGTGTTTGGAGCGAAGATCACATAGGTGGACAGTGACTGGCAAGGACACTTCTGTTGAAGCTCTATTCTCAGTGATGTTTATAGGTAGAAAGCCTGATAAGTGTTCACTATCAATGCAGCTAGTAGATAATACACCTGCCAATTAGCACAAAAATCTGTCCAGAAGTTGGTCTGTATGTAATTGCATAAATGAAGCAAGAGAGACTTACGTGGCAGAAACAGCTGATGAAACCCAGGCCATGTCCAGGGTAGCATGTAATCTTATGTACCCCTCTTCATTCAGAGTAACAGTGACTTTTTAACCAAAGAGCTACTGTCAGGCAGTTTTCTGTCATGTATTAAATACTTGACTCAGCTCAGAGAACTGAATATGAAGGAGTCACAGTAGGTAGAAGAGAGTATCTGAAGGTAGTCGGCAAAAAAACTTGTGGAAGAGGCTGTGTTTATGGTGGTACTCATATATTTGTGGACTTTCTGTAGGGTCAGATGCACTCTGTTGTGGGATACCTTTTGTGGTTAAAATGTGTTTATTAAGCAATCCTTGTAGTTCTTCATTATCATATTTGCATAAGGAGTGTCTGGCTACATCTTGGTTCTGTTAAAGTTTGCATTGACACATGGAAAATAGTGTTATTGCAAAATGTTATAAATGCAAAAACATTCCTGAAGACTTGCATCATGGAAGTGGATGATGCCTCTTTTCCAAATCTTAAAAATCAGATTAGTTGACTGCTGTTGCATTATTTGCACATGAGTGCAGTTGTTCTCTTGCTGTTTCTTTTCTTGCTGTCCTGGTTTGCAGCATGGCGTACACAAGTAGTGGACAGGTTGGAGATTCTTAAGATAGGAAAAAATGGAGGGAGACGTTTGATAAACATGTTGTGTTTTCCACTGCTCTTATTCATAGCAAGTGGGATCAATCTGAGCTGATAAAGAATGCATGAGGAGAACTTAGGTACCTTTTCAGTGAAAGTCTTAATGAGTTTAATGGTTCCTGTGAAAGAAGTGAAGAGTAAGATAAAAGGTTGAAGCTTCCAACTGGATCACAGAAACCAGCTTTCTGGTGAATTTTTGAATTCAAGAGACTTCTGAGGTTATTTTGTTCTTTCTGCTCAGCATGAAAAGAAATTACTGGCAAGATGCGGGGAAAGGGGAAAGTGCAGCTCTTGACCCCTTTGCTAGGCATTAACCACAGGCATTGTGAAGAACACGGGAGCAGCAGTGGACCACCCAACAGGACCTTCAGATAAGGCTGTGTTCTCTCAAGGGGTTTGACTAGAACCTGTTGTTGCTATGTATGATGTCTCGCCAGTTAAAAAGAACCAGCTGAAGGAATATGTTATGCTTTGTACAGAGAACGATTTAATGACCCAGGCTTTGTGATCTGGAATAGCAGCTTCTGCAAATAAAGTAAAAAATAATAAAAAACAAGGTTCTGGTAAAATTTTGTTTGCAAGTGCATCAGTATTCAAAACAGCACACAGAATAAATTATCGTAGAAGTTGAAGTTCAAACAGAAGGTCCCTAGCTAAACATAAACTCACAGCTTTGCAATTACCTACTGAAGTCTCATTTCTGTGAAGGATTGCAGGGGCTAGGAGGCTTTCAGAAGCATCAGTCTTAGCCATTTGATAGTATTGTATGCTGTATGTGGATCATTATTAAGATATTCATAGAATATTCAGCCAGTTTCTCCATTAATAATTCAGGTTCAGAATATTTTAATAACTTTAAAGGTAGCCACATTTAAAAAGAGAATAAAGAAATCTGCTTAAGTAGTGTACTTCAGTCTTAAAATGGATCATGTTCTGTAGATGGATCTCTGATTTGAAGGAACTTTGTCACATCAAAGTGCTAAACATGACATTCACCTCATCAGTGAAAAAATCTTTCCCATATAGCAGATATAATCCATTGCATGTAACTTCACCAAGCGTGGTCACTTGGGTCTGTTCTTTTTACCTTGTGTTCAGGACCACATGTCATATGTTTGTAGTTCAGGGATTTATAGAAGCCTTACTTATCAACTGCTATTATATCATCCTGCTGCCTGGTGCAGTCTTTTATGGAAACTGGTGGACATGTTTGTGAAAATAGTGAAAAAGGTTTTATATATGTGCTCAGTGTACTCCTCAAATGTTTTAATCAATTACACTTGCTGAATATGGGCTTTCTGGAAGGAAAGGGAGGTTGTTATTTTGGGGGATTGTGTCTTGTATTTTTAAAGAAACTTCTGTTTTAGGGTTGACTTACATTTTGAGGCTGCATTTCTGTGGAGTGGTTACTAGTCACTGCTCAAATATTTTACAGAGGAGAGTACCCTTTCCTGGTGAGCTGTCATGCATAGGCTTTCCTGAAAAGAAATCAAGAAATAAGGCAAACTTTCTCTGAAGCCTCTGCAGATGCTGCGTGGGCTGCTGTTTTTAGCTGACACCATGGCAGCGCTGCTGCATCCTTGTACTGAAGTGCTCTGAAAGCTGCATCAAAGGAGGCAGAAAGCAAACTTGGTTGGCTCATTTTTCGGAAGCTTAGACTATGCCCAGAAGTACTGATCCTGATCGTGAGCAGGGAGGTGTTCTTGAGCTGGTTTGAGATACAAGTGATGTAGGATTGATCTCTAACCACTGCCAATCAAGTGTGAGAGTGTACAGCTCCTTTGGGTGCAACCTGTCTGTCTCTTGGATGTAAGATACCAGCTGTCTACTCTGTCAACAGGCAGTGAGTAGGTAAAATGGGCAGGGAGCAGTTTTGGGGTAGGTAATAGACTACTGGGTAGCTACACTTACATGCAGGGGCAAAGAGGAGAAAATAATCCTTTGAACTCTTTTGTTACTGAGGAAGCTGGTAACTCACAGTAATGTGAAGGTCGTTGCAGGTGTAGAGGAGAGTAAGCTGGTTTCTGCTGTAGTACTGTTGCTTTCAAGAGATAAGTGGGAATGCTTAGTGCTGTCAAGCCATACACAAATAAGATCAACTGTGTTGCCAAGATCAAGATAAGAAGTAGGACAACAGCTTGAAAAGAAAACCAGTTTGCAAGGGAGAAGAATCTGCCAAAGCTCCCCAGCAGCGGTGGCCAAAACTTGTTCATTTTCTGTATTGAAGTGTGTAGTCTTTACACTGTTGCATGTGGTAATCAAGGGAGTTTAATGTTTCAAGTAAGGGCTTGCCTCTTTTTTAATAAAAATCACTCAACAGTGTCTGGTGCCGTGCAAAGCTTTGAGTGAGAGACTGCTTTGAGTGTAGGGAAATAATCCATGTTTAGATTCTGTGTGCCTTGTCACATCCTTTTGTGATCTGATTTTCGGGATCTTGGTGGTGGTGTACATCAGTGGTTTTGATTTCAGATGTCACTGTGACATATCTGCTTGAGTTCTGCATCTCCCATGGGTGGTGCAAGGATAGCAGTCTGACCATGGGTGCTTGTTTACTGCCTTATATGATTCTCGAACCTCTGTGTACACACAGTAGCAAATGTTTTCATGTTACATGGGTGTGAAGTTGGAACCATGGAAAAGGGGGAAGTGTCTTGCGTGTACTCTGGTTTATCCCCGCCCTGTAAAATTCTTGGGATAAGTTGTAGGGTTTTCCTCCCTGTATGTCAGTGAGGCATGTCACAGTAAAAAGAGCCCAGCTTTGTGCCTTCCTGAAGCTGTCACAGTCTCCAGCACCCTGTTATAGCTGTGTACAACAGAAGTAGAACAGATTGTAGTATATGGAGAACTGGGGATGTGGGAAGAAGGCAAAATCAGTTTGTGTGTGTCAAATTAAGCCATTTTAAAAAGAAGTGTCTCATTTAACTTTGTTTCAGACCACTAAAAATCTTTAAAATGCTCCCATACCACAGTGAAGACCCTACTCTTGAGCTGTTCCTCAGCAAACTGGTATGAGATTTAAAAAGAAAAAAGAAAAACCCTCTCAACAATTAGGGCTCATCTACTTGAAAATATACTATTGCAAGAAATAACTAAATGGTGCCTTGGTATCAATTGGAGAGATTGTGAAAATCCTTTGCACATCTTGGTTCATGCAAACACCTAACTTAAATTTGGCTGGGAAGATACTACACAACAAGAAGAGTTAGGGTGGGCTATGATTTGAGTTGTGAAGTGTTTGGCTGTACCCACTGCTTTAAAAGAAACTAGAGTGGTATTAAGAGCTAAAGAATTACTTAAGAAAATAGTGTACAAAAGGAATGCTCTTCCAGGGCTCTCTTTTCCTGAAGGATGTTGCAGTGTTTTTCAAAATTAAAAAAAATCAGATCTTCAGTTGCTCCGTGCCTGTCAGGGTTTGGGGTTTTATTTAGTTGCTTCCAATATCCCACTACATAAAACATGTTTGTGTTGCATGATTGTTGCAAATGACATTTTGGAGTGAAAAACATCTCGATTTTGGTGTTGGGGTTTTAGCGTGGTTTTTTGCTTTTCAAATAATTGTGTATGTGTTTGTTCCAGACACAAGTTGGCGATCAGAAGCAACATTTCAGTTTACAGTGGAACGCTTCAACAGATTGAGCGAGTCAGTTCTCAGTCCTCCCTGCTTTGTACGGAATCTGCCATGGAAGATCATGGTTATGCCACGACTCTACCCGGACAGACCACACCAAAAAAGTGTAGGATTCTTCCTTCAATGCAATGCTGAATCTGATTCCACGTAAGATGCTTTTAATTACTGTATGGGTCCTCATGTGCTACTAGCTAATCTGCATTGCAAGAAATACAAACATCTGAAAAAAATATTTTACCTCTCTGCAAGAGGAAAGAATTCTCACAGGGATTTGATTCCTCCTTTTCCCCCTGACCTTTCTAAATCCCAAAGCATAAGAGGAATCCTCTTTTTAGGAGCTAAAAGTAGCTTGTGTAGCCTCAAGTTTGTGGTAGAATTTGGATATATTTATTTGATTGCTGGAGGCATGGAGAAGTTTTTGACAGTTTTCTTGGAATGGCAAAAGTTCTAGGTTTATTTCAAATGGAAGTGGTACTGGAGCTTCTGTAACCCTGCAGAGCTAAAATCCTGCCCTGTAAAGTGTGTGAGCAGGTAACTGCTTACAGCTGAAGCAGAGCAGTGTATGAGGTAGTCATCTCTTGTTTAAGGAGTTCATTGCCCATCAAGCAAGATGTGAATATATGCATGTTAGAATCGTAAATAAAATGGTTTGGGTTGGAAGGGAACTTGAAACTCATCCAGTTCCAACCCCCCCTGACATGGGCAGGGATGCCTTCCCTTAGACCAGGTTGCTCTAAGCCCTGTCCAACCTGGCCTTGAGCACTGCCAGGGATCAGGAAGCTGCAGCATCTCTGGGCAACCTGTGCCAGCACCTCAGCACCCTCACAGGGAAGAACTTCTGCCTGAGATATACCTTAATCTCCCTTTTGTCAGGTTAAAGCCATTCCCCCTTCTCCTGTCACTACAGGCCTTGTCAAAAGCCCCTCTCCAGCATTTTTGTCAGCCCTTTAGTCACTGGAAGCTGCTCTGAGTTCGTCCTGGAGCCTTCTCTTTTCCAGGCTGAACAAGCCCAGGTCTCTTAGCCCGTCTCCAGAGCAGAGGTGCTCCAGGCCTTGGAGTATTTTTATGTTCTTGGAGTCCTCCATGCTATCTGTGTGAATAATATAGAAATTTAAAAGATAAATGCAAACTTCTGGGACATTACTGCAGCTTATCCAGCTAGAGTGTAAGACCCTAGTCACAGAAGTCACAGACCAAGACTAATGTGATCTTCAGATGTATCAACTAAGGTGCAGCTGGAGGAGCTAAGTAAGCAGTAATGCCCCTGCATCTGGCAGTGACAAGACCATGTGTTATCTGGTACTCAGTCTGATTGTCTTGCACAAGTGGGATGAATTTGAACAAGAATGATCATAAAGGAGTGCGTCTGAAAGAATAAGTTTTGGGAGTTTATCTTGTTGGAGGGAGGGTAGAATTGCGTTCTTCTTTTCTTATTGAAAGGATAAGTTAACCACACTCTGTAGACAGACACCAAGATGTCTTGGTGACTACTACTGAGAAGGCCTGTCCATCTGTATTGCAGTAGATCAGAATTTAGCTCACCTCAGACAGCATTTAGGTTAAGTCACTGTTACCTGCAGTTGCCTGACAGTATTTTCTCGACATGTTGCCCTCAGAAAATCTTCATTCTGGATTCATATTCATAATGTGCCTTCAGAAAGCCCCAGGGATTCATGTCCTCGATAACAGTTAACCAAATCTTAGCTTCAGTTAAGGGGGAGGGGGAATCCTATACCTAAAAGTAATGTCCCGTAATCCCTAACAGAAAAAAAAAAAAAATTCAATGGCTATGCAAAGCTTGTTTCTGAGTTTCAAATGTTTCTTCTGTATTTATAGGTCATGGTCTTGTCATGCACAAGCAGTTCTCAAGATAATAAACTACAAGGATGATGAAAAATCATTCAGTCGTCGTATTAGTCACTTGTTTTTTCATAAGGAAAATGACTGGGGCTTTTCCAACTTCATGGCCTGGAGTGTAAGTAGTTGGACGTGTATTAGACATCTATTGCTAGACATCTATTGCTAGATAGGAGCAATTTTAAACTTGCACTTACGGGTACTGAGATACCTATAGAAAATTATTTTCTCCAAGCTGTGTTTTTTTCTGTCATTGCTGTAGATTCTTTTTCAGTTACTCATAAGCTCCTGTACTTAATTGTAGTAGATGGCTTTTACTTATGTTGTGATTTAAATATTCCCTCATTACTGTATCCTGCATGCCTCAATGCTTTTTTTTTTTTTTTTGTTTTNNTTTTTTTTTGTTTTTTTTTTTTTTTTTTTTTTTTTTTTTTTTTTTTTGTTTTTTTTTTTTTTTTTTTTTCTTTTTTTTTTTTTTTTTTTTTTTGTTTTCACTGTGATGGTCAATGTCATTCCGAAACAACATAGACTTTCTTGCATTTCCATGTATTTTTGTGTATGTGTACAGATATTTAATGCCCTAATAATAAGTGCTACTAAGGTTTATCTCTAATTGAGAGAGCTTATTAAGCATTTTCATCTGTCTGAGATACTGGTGAGAAAGCAGAGCCTTTGATTACTGACTCTTACTATCCACAGAAAATTGAAATAGTACTGCAGAATATTAAAAGCCAGGAACAAGATTCCTGACTTGAGACACAAAAAAAAGAATTAAAGTATATTGAGCTGAAGAACAGTTCTGTTGTTGCCTTTCAGTTTTTATTCTTCATTTTATTACTGCTGATAGCTCAGGCCTGCACATCAGAAAGTGATGTCTATCTGGGTGCCTCACTACAGTCAAGTTGCAAGTTCCAGTTTTCATGTTTGTGTGTTATTCCTCCTTTACAGGAAGTCACTGATCCTGAAAAAGGCTTTATAGAAGAGGACAAAGTTACTTTTGAAGTCTATGTTCAAGCAGATGCTCCACATGGAGTGGCGTAAGTATCTTTGCTCAGAAATAAGATTCTTAAATCTAATATTTTTATGTTGTTCAAAATTGTTCCAAGTATGTTGTGTTATTGACATTTGTAGCTCTCATTAGACGTTCTCACTTTTATCTCCTTTAATTGATGAATTCTCACATGGCAGTATTTTTCATTAGTCACACAGATTTTTGCATAGGTTAAACTTCAACTTGCATTAGTCAGCATAATGTTGTGGAACTTTTAACTTCTCTATAAATTTATTTGTAGTTTAACACCTGTCAGTCTAGCCTCGACATATCTGATCTTAGAGCTGGTAAGGGTTTTAGACACATGTGACTCTGCTGTCCAACTTGTCTTGCTTTACAGTTGCTTTACAACTGCCTCACAAATGCCTCATCTGAGTTGTTCTACTTAATGTCACTTGTAAACAGTAGTTGTACTGAAATGCAGACTTGCCATTGAAAACACAGCTCTGGGTTCCAGTGCACTTCCACTATACTTCTTTTTTTNGTTTATTTGTGCTAAGATAATAATCTAAGATCTGTTAAATAGGCCTATAGCCACCTACTGTTGTGACACGAAAGTGATATCTAGCTAACATTTCATGACACTTCATTGATTTAGAGTCAGTTTATGGAGAAGATGACTAGAAATGCTACACAATGTCAGTAAAAATCCTATGACATAGTACAGGAATGTCAAGTCCCTCAGCTCTCATTTACTAACACACTTGGACTGAATGATTCCAACTGAAAGAAGTAATAAGACTAAAAAACAGTTACGTGTTAAAATCGCATATGTTGTATATATTCCTAGAAATAATTACTGCAGATTTCTTTGAGCCTTACTGGTCAGCAGTTTTCGCACATTCATATAAAATATAGTCCAAACATAAACAAAGCTGAACTATATATCCAGCAGGAATAAAACATGCACAACTTTGTCACAATCCCAGTGAACTAACTTTAAGGCTTTAGAAAATAATAGCTGATAAACCAGGTTTTTCTGTTCATGCCTGTATACATTACTGCCTTTTTACAGTTTATGGGCAAACTTACATTTATTCTGCTGAAAATTAAAAATAAAAAAGATGGGGAGACTAAAGAGGTTTACTTCCAAGGAAGTAGTAAAAGAGCTAAATAAGCACAGCGTGGCAGAAAGAGGGCTCAGATGGGATGTAAGTCTACAGGTATTCAAGGAATCTAAATGCTATAGGCAGAAAGGAAGCATGCATGGTGCTATAAAGGGTGGTTTGTATGGAACTAACAAGAGAAGAATTCAAACCAAGTATCAGAAAAAACTTTTCTGAGATGTAGAATCACAATCTACTATGATCGAAGAAAGCTGCCCTTTCCCTTTTGTTGTGAAGTTCATGTGGTAGATCAATAAGCTGGGATTTTATTGACTGAAATTCAGTTGTGTGTCTGGGCACTCTCTTGTCATTTCTCATTCGTTGCACTGTCTCTTCCTGTATAAGTCTTCCAGACTACTGAAGAAGTCATGTCTAAGATCCAAGTACGGTTCCCATTGCACTTTTTCTTCTGTTCTCCTCTCCTTGCTCAGTTCCTTGGAAAAGAAAATTTTAAAATATTTTTAAAAACCTAAGTGAGCCTTTCATCATATTCCTACTCCCCATTAATATATCAGATCAAAATGCCTTTGGGGAGTTATGTTAAATCAAACTGCTTGTGAGAACTAGTGATGCATTAACACTTTCGCTTTCAAACTTGTTTTTTTTTCTTTTTCTTTTCTTTTTTTTTTTTTTTTTTTTTTTTTTTTTTTTTTTACCATATAGCACATCTTAAAAAAGACCCCTAACAAAATCACAAAACATTTGGTTGCAAAGACTGTTGTTACCGGCAGGCAGGAGTGAAGTTCAGTGAATTGGAACCTGTAGTAGTAGTGAAGAGTAGCTGATACCTACCAGCAGTACTACCTTAGAACAAGGACTCTTTGTTACAGTTAATAAAGAACTATCTTGTTTTAACAACTAACTATTTCCTAGGTGGGATTCAAAGAAGCACACAGGATATGTTGGCCTAAAGAACCAGGGAGCAACTTGTTACATGAACAGTTTGTTACAGACTTTATTTTTCACAAATCAGCTACGAAAGGTAATTAATGTGTGAAAGAAAATGAGGTTGCTAATTGAAATACACAGTATAAATGCTTCAAAACAGAACTCTATGTTCCTTTTGCCTCCTTCATCCTTTTGGAGAAGTGACTTAAATGGTGATACATGTTTTACTTAAGCCTGAGTGCAGGAAGCTCCTTTTTTAACTTCTACAGTTTGTTGAATGTAAACTTTTATTTTTTGTGAAAGCAAACAGAGTACCTGGTAAAGACCTGACTTTAAGGAGTGTTTCTTAAACCGTATTATCGGTTAATATTGCTACAAATTGCTGGGGAGTGGGGAAGGATGACTACATTATGCAGGTCAGAGATAGACTTAATTTCTTTTTCTTGAAATAATTAAAATAGAGAAATCAATTTTGACTTCTTAGCCCATGAACAGTGAGTGTAGAAGATAAACATGTACAACCTTTGCAGGTTTTTTTTCTGCATTTTAATTTGTATTATGGAGTTGAATTTCCTGCTGTTATGGTTAGCATCTCTAGTTATGGAAAACCATATAATTTTAGTAAACATAATTTTGTATTTGCTTCATGTATATGTATTTTGCCTATTGTTATTTCTTTGTTGGAAAAACTTTAAATATCAGCTTAATGAGTATCTCATTCGAACCCAGGATGAAATATTCTATCTAGTGTATCATTTTAGAATAATGCAGTAGCCTTAATAGGATAAAAACATAAATGGTGACTTGATACTGGAGGTGACTATCTGGAAGAGGGGATGTACTTGAGAAGAAATGTAACTGCACCATTTTGTTCGTATTGGAGTGTCCTATTTATCCTGATTCAACCTTCTGCACATTCTTGTGCTTATTGTATCTCAGTGAAAATGAGGTGTTCTGACTTACACTTTTTTTCTGTGTGTGCTAATTATTACATTTCCATTTCACTTTTTTCTCCAAAATTTCCCTTTTTAGTATATCTACTTTCCACCCTCTTGGATTTTGAATCATCATTATTTAGATCACTGTGGCCTTTAAGTGTCCCAGTTGGGATTTCTTTTTTCTCTTTTGCAATGTGCTGCTTACTCTGAAGCATTGCAAAAAATAGCACATCAAGCTCCAGTAGACTGTAACTGAGATCTTACCAATGCCATGCACAAGGAATAAACACTTGTTTCACATGATGCACCTGTTTCTCCCTTGCAAGATCTATAACATACTCATTCAGCTTATCATTCATTATAATGCCTGTTCCTTTTGTTCAGCACTCATAATGTTTGTGCATTTTATGTTTTTGGACAACTTTGCTTGGCTCTTGAAAGAAAAATGTGTTCTTATAATAGCTACATCTAATCCAATTGAGTAGTTCCTTTCAAGACTGTCTTGTAGTCAGTAAATCAATATGAACCATGAAATAATCTTGTTCTGTGAAGAAGAAATTCTTTTTGTGATACAGATTTGTTTCAACTGAACTAATCTTTTCAGGCATTTCCCTGCACTTCTCCTCCAGCCCTCAAATAAATATCAGCTTCTAGGGAGTGTTAATATCTGAATAGTGAATATATGAGAAAGCTTGATTTACTAGCTGGTAACTGCAGCTTCCTTTATGAAAATGTTACTGGACATCAGCTGAAATGCCTCATTCTTTGCTCATACTTCAGGTTTTCGGATCTCCCAGGAACAGAACAGACTAGTGGTAGTTCAGATAGTTTTACTTCTTGTTTGCCATTATTACAGGTAAGGGAAAATCAGTAGTTATCTTGTCTGAGAAAATGAATTTCTACATTCTTGTTTTCACTCTGAGCAAAGTTGTTCTTGTTAAAACAGGAAAGAAAAAAGAAAATGTTTAGTATATTCAGTTTGCTTATCACCAATTCCATTATTTCTGTTAATCCTCCTGATTTAGAAGAAATAATGATTTCTATTGCTGTTATTTTAGAGCTTTGTTAACAGAGAAGCTGCTATCAGGAGTAGATCTGGAAAAGCAATGAACACAAGCAAAGGCAAGCACATACCTGTGGAAAGTCAGCTTCTGATAAAGCATAGTTGGGGATGGATGGAGAGGTCCTTCCTTCCTTTCTGTTTCCAGACAACAGGTGGAAGATTCTTGAATGAGATCCTCCCTTTATTAGCCACCAGGTGGCTTCATTGGTAGGGAACAAAGCAAAAGAAATTTCTCTTCAGAGAGTATCTTTATTTGTCTTCCTGTAACTGATAAATGCATGCTTAAATGTACTCCACCTAGGCTAGGGACAGTGGTAACTTCCCAGATTGGGGCCATGTTTACAGGAGCCTTCCCATGTCTGTCAATGATGCTTTTAATCAGTCCATATGGCTTCTTCCACTCCATCTTAAAACTCCATGCTGTTTCTTTGAAAAGTTCCTTACAGTTCATGAGAACATTGCAGAATGTTTGGATAACTATACTAAAATCATGAATACTGGTCCAGTACATTTCTTCCTGATGCAGCTCCCCTCAAGTTTGTCCAGTGCATTTTAACTTATATTGGAATTTCATACATAGTATTTTCTTCCCTTCTGCAAGTAGGCTTCTTAAATTTAAGCAGTATGTTCAAGCTTATCAGTAGCATTCTTTTACCATATCAATATCTAGAATTTTTCTCATATCTCTGTGCCTTTTGCTTGTAGCCATTGCCAGTACATGTTCTTGTCACTGCTCTGTGTTTGGCTCCTGAGGGAACTTCTCAGGTGTTAAATTAAACATTCTGCTTTTTTCAAATGAATCACAATCCTCTCTCCTTGTTCTTGAGGTCAAGCTTTCAGAGTTTGGGAGGGTAAGGCATAAAAATAAAAGTTTGTAGAACATTGTATTTGAAAAGTGTTTGGTTTAGGTAGGAGAAACGCTTAAATTTTGAGATATGGGCTTTGATACTGTTTATTTATACAAATAGAATGAAGTGCCAAAGAAGGACTATGTTTTAAATGTTTATTTTGTAGTAACATATTTAGGATTTCAGAAGAAACAAAACTGGCGGTTTTATTCAATGGTAGCTGGAATACAGTAATTATAAGTAAATTGTAAATTATTACTCTAATATTTCTTGAGAGATACAGGAAAGGAATTAATTGTCCAGATGTTATATGAAGAAAGCAAATAAGAACTAAATGCACAGGATCTAATTTTGATTAACTGTCAAGATAATCTGAACTTGCATTTAGGTGTTTGTGATAAAAGAGTCAACAAGGAGGTTGACTTTGAGCCTGCTGTATAATCTTGGTTTGTTATGAAGAAGATTTAGCATTTTAATATTTATGTTACGAGAATGCATCAGTACTGGCTGTATTTGTATTTTTTCATTACGTGACTTTTGTATCTTCTATTCATTTAAACATAGCAGGTAACTTACTATATATTTGGGGTTTAAAAAGCATTGGTAAGATGTCAGAAACAATTAATAGGGGCTGATTACAAAGATTTGGAAGATTTGAGGCTTGGTCATTCAACTAGCTCCTGTATCTACCTTTAGCTGGTGAAGACCAGCTCATAAAAGGGTTCATAAACCAGGGGCAGCAAGAGGTTAAATTCACTCTGCAAGATGCCAACTTGATGTTCATATTCTAAAGCAAAAAATAACTTTTGATAGTAAAGTCAAAGGTATCATTTTAGCTATTCATATTTGAATTGGAGTTTGCCCAGATCAGCATGGTTAACTGTAACTTTGCATTTGGATGATAAAAACAGAGAAGCAATTGAAAAGAACTTTCTTTATTAGTTTTATGTTATGATCTTAAGAAAGGAATTTTCATAACATGGGTGGCCAAAATTTACAATAGGCTGTGTTGGAGAGGTTGTGGGATCTCCATTCTGGGAGGTGTTCAGAGCTGAACTGGGTATGACCCTGAGCAACAGCTTTGAACTTAGCACCTCTATGCACAGGAACAGAGTTCAAAGCCTATGAAGTTCTCTTCCAGACTGAACTACTACAAGCTCCAAATTTTTAAAGCAGTTCTTGGCTCATCAAAAGAATTGCTGATTCAGCTACATAAAAAAAATACTATTTGCTTTTCTCTTAAGTCTTCCAGACTAGGCAGACAGCCAGATGGGTTGGCAAAAGTAATGCCATGAAGTTCAATGGTTCAACTTGTTGCTGGTGATAAAATTGAAAATGCTATTTACTTCAATTTACAAGATTTCAAAAAGCAGTTTAAGTAAGTCTCAAAATTAAAGCAGAGCAAAAGAAGCCTTTTTTGCTGCCATAAAGGTGGGGCTGGCCTGTTCTTAAAATTATCTTAAGGAAGTAAGGTTGGCTATCCTTCAAGAAAAGTTGATGATAACTTTCAGCTAATTTCTATTTATGTTTTCCCTCTTATGTACATAAGTAGTTGCAAATAAGTAGAAACATAAAATTTGGAAGTTACTAGTGTTCAGTCATGGTCCTGCTTTAGATCATCTCTGTTAAATTTTGAGAGTTGTGTATAAAACTTGAAAGATTAAAGTCTTGTGAGCTATCATATTGCTTAACAGTTACATAACTAAACAGTGGTTTTCTGTCTGATTATAAGGGATTTTATTTCTTTATGCGACCTTTTGATATTTTAGTAAAATTAGTTTACTTATTAATGTAGTTATTCTGCTGATATTTTATATTATTCCAAGTATTTATGTTGCTGTATTTTTGAAAATTTTTGTGGCTATTCAGAACTGGAATAGGAAACTGATCTGCCAACTTCTCAACAACTTTCTTTGCCTTTTCTCTTTCTTCTTTCCTTTTTTGTCACTCCCTTGTGTTCTTTTTGCATAAGCTTTGTCTTTATCTTGTGGCTGTCCCATCTGGTTAGCACCACCTCTGTACGGAGTTTTCATATAAAAATGAATGTGTTTCCCCAGCAATTCAGCTATGTACTGAAAGTATTACCCTTGCTCTCTATATAGCGAGCTGAAGTGCAGGATAAATTAGAGGTGCTGGACACGTCTTGAAACCTGGGCTGGTGCAGAAGCAGAGTGAGAACTATTGAGATACAGTTAAGCTCTTCACTTGTAGAAATGTATCATTCCCTGTTACTTCACAGACAAAAACTCAGGTGGCAGTTTTTCTGTTGCTTAATGTTATTTTCTCATACGCTGCTTAATATCTGAGTCCTTATGTTTTCATGTGTTGCTACCTAATCTCCTTCCAGAGTTGTCAGTTTCCTTTTTACACTTAAGCTTTCAAAATTAGTATCATCCTGTAAATACCTTTTGTTTGCTGCTACTTTTCCCTAGATATATTAGATATATTGGTGTACACTTCTTAAAAGTAAATCTCATTTCAGTGCCTATTGAACTCTCCTAATCCCCGTTGGGTCTGTTTGTGTAATTTCTTTGTTCTCAATCTGTCCCAGATCAGTATAATCAGAGAAGTGAATTGTTAAGCTGTTTGTTTGCTGGGCAGTGATGATNGTGCTGCTATCCTCTTCCCTTCCTTGCACCATACTGAAGTGGGACCTACTCTGTGCTAATACAGTGGCAAATATTGTAAGCTGTTTGTTTGCTGGACAGTGATGATGTTAAGTAGAAGTGAATGTATCGGGGAATTTCAAAAGCTTCCTCTGACATCCTTCTCTCTCTGGATCATTTCTGTTTTCAGTTGCTTGTTGCCCTTTCTTGTTTCATGTGTTTTTGTTTTTTTCTCCACATGCACCATAGGTGACAGTATTCACAGATAGCCTCAGCTTTGTCCTGTAGCTTGGCTGTTTTCAAAAGCCTATAGTATTGATCCGTGTATCTGGTTTCTACTGCCATGATTGTGTAGACATGCCAGGAGTGATACGTTGTTTGAAGGTGTTAATGCTTTAGTGCATTTACTTTTCTAGGGTGGAATAAGAGAACTGTTTAGGTAAAAAAACCATGGATGGAATCTCTTCTTTGCATCAGTGTAACCACTGTGTACTAAGAAGAGTCATTCCAGACAATTAATATTTTTACACTACAGGATGAGATTTTTTTGTAGTCTCTTGGAGCAATGATTAAATGGAGCAGTATGAAGGAAGTCACTGAAGAAGAAAGAATGTATTAAACAGTATGAACATTAAACTTTTCCTTAGATACTAATGGAACTGAATGCTTTTCCAGGCTGTTTACATGATGCCCACAGAAGGAGATGATTCATCCAAAAGTGTTCCTTTAGCATTGCAAAGAGTGTTTTATGAGCTGCAACACAGTGACAAACCAGTTGGAACGAAAAAGTTAACAAAATCTTTTGGGTAAGTTGCAGAAATTTGGACTATTTATTGGGCTTTTACAGACTTCATGAAGCTTTTCTTTTAAAGGGTTTTATTTAAATCAGGCTGGTTTTAGAGAGGTGCAGAGAAGTGTTAATATATTAATGGCTACCTTTCCTTAGTTTACTTAAATAGGTTTGTATTTATAGTTAGTAGCAAAGACAGGTGATCTAAAAGTCAGAATTTTTTGGGGAGGAAGGGAAAGGTACATGAGCATAGCTGGTAGTAGCAGGGTTATAATTTACCTGCTACCGGAAAATTGCATTACACATTTGACTTATGTAAAACTGAGGACAAAATACATTGTTGAACCATTGTAGCTCGTGTTGTTGTGTGGTGTTTTTATAATTTAAATCCATTTTAAATTTAGAGAAATGACAGGAATTTGCATTCCTCTTTTGTTCTGCATTGATGACAGTTGTAACATTTTCTTATAGCACATCCAAGATGCATGTATTTTTGCCTATGCTCAACTTCTGCATTTAATGCTGTATTCCGCTTTGTGATTTAAAGCTTAAGAGGAGTATCTGTTGCATGAAGTAAAGGTGTTTGAGCACACACACAAAAATAATTCTTCACATTTTCCTCATTCTAACACCCTCTTTTCCTTCATAAAACAATACAAAAAGTCTTGCATTATATTTTAATTTTTGCCCAGTATCCAGTTCACTGGCTGGTATTTTTTCTATTCTGGCAATACTTCTTGTGATACTCCTTGTGAGATGGTGTAATTTTAAAATTACAGGGTGTAATTTTACATCTGGAGCATCTAGACATGGAATTCTATAATTGCACAATACAGCTGCATTGAGGATGTTGACTTTTTTTTCCTTTACTAGCTTGATGTTTAAGCTGAGCACAAGTTAGAACAGAAGATTAAGATTAGCATAACCTGTACAAGCCTTCTTTTTTGCATGTTGTGTAACAAGGAGTATGATTTTATCAAAAACTGTTCTAAAAGATTATATTTTCATTACTTTGCCCAGTACTTGTAGACTTTTGTGTTAATATTGAAAAGCATACTTTATTTAAAAACAAGGTGGGAAGTTTGTATTGTCTTTTTCACATAATGTCCACCCTGCATTTTCTGCTGAAGCTTGTAGTAGTGCTCTATCGTGGTAAGATTCTTTGTAACCTTGCATCTTTATAACCTTTACTTTTCACCTTTTGGAGAATTTTAAAATGAGACCACCTCAGCCACCTCATTGTATGTTTGTCTGGTCATACTCTCTTCCTACTAGCAGGCTGTTTATTCAGTTTATTTTTGCTGTCCTGTTACACTGGAAGGGCTTGCTGATGCTGTAAATACTTCATCCTGAGTTAAGATCCCAACTGTGCCATCTTTAGTAGCATGAAAAGGCTTTTCCCAAGGGTGTTGCAGATGCTTAATTTTGTATCTGACAGCAAGGTTTTAAAGGTGTGTTCATGCCTGCCTTCATTCTTGGAAAGGAAGTTTAGATTATGCTTGAAGATTTGGTCTTTCTCACCATATTAAATCAAAGAGGTGTTTCTGGCCTTGTGAGATCTACCTACATGCTGGGCATTGAGAGTTTTTAAGTAACTTTGGCTGCTTTCAATAGAAAGCAAATCTGTTGTCTGAAGGAACCCCATTTTATCCCAACAGGATGTAACCTTTAAGCTGGCTAGTACTTAAAGCCTAGGGGGTCAGAAGATTATTTTCCATTCTTCATTCTTAATTATCCAACGGGTCCCTTCCTTCAGCTTGTTTAAGTGTGGGCCACTACACAGTTGTTTTGGCACACTTTTGGAAGTATGCCCTGTGAGTCAGCAAGAAGAAAGTGGGAGGGGAAGGTAAAGTTGGTATTGCTCCTGATCACGCCTGTGATTGTGGCTTCAGAGGCTAGGGTTGAACCTCATGCTAAAGCTAGAACCTACAGTAAACATAGGTTATCTCATGCTAAGAATGATGACTTGAAAATTAGTTATCAGAGACTTAAAAAGTATTCTTGAGTTTAGGTTACAGAGTTCATAGGATAAAGTATTTCCTGTGGAAACTAAAACCACTTTATGCTACTTTTTTCATTCAAGGCAGTAGTGCTGAATCCCCTTGATGCAGTGTTGCTCTCACCCCTCCTTTGACCTGACTGTTTTTGCATACGGACAGTTTGGAAAGCCAAGTGTCTCCTTGGATCCTTGAGGCACTGTGCGTTCAGGATTAATTGTTCATATGAGCACAAAGGAGCCAGTATTTCCTGTAAATCCATTTACTACTTTTCGTGTGCTGCAATAACCCCTGAACACTACTTGTCTGCACCTGAAGGGCCCTCAGAAGAGAGGCAGCTAAGAAGCAAGCTGTTGCGGAATCTATTCTGACAGTCTTGAATTGGTCCCAGACCTTTTCTTCAGAGGCTTTTGATGCAAACTGAGACTAGGTTCTGGATGGGAACAAGAATTCTGCTAGCAGCAGCCTGCTGCTGGCTGGCTTCGGCTGCTTTCCTGGTGCCTGTCCTCAGATCCACAGAGAGGGAAGGCAGAGAGGGCATGACTTGCTGCCACAATGTCTTACAAGTTCACTGCCCCTTCTTCCTGCTGAGTAAATGATACACGACTAAAAAAACCTGTGCATCAGCCAGTACTAAATATCAGAATCTTTACATCTTGCTGAGTATTAAATTCTGTATCTGCCAAGACATCATGAAAAGGTCTTTTGAGTTATAAATTTTCTGCATAATATACTAATTTTGTATTAATTTGCCTTACAAAGGTGGGAAACTTTAGACAGCTTCATGCAACACGATGTCCAGGAATTATGTCGAGTGGTATGTTTTTACTGTTTCTTACTAAACTGTGATGCATAAATTTGTTTCTTGATATTGTGTATACATAATACAATGTAGTAACAGTCCCAGTAGTAGTGGCACATACTGATTAATTTAAGCTAAGTCTCCAAGACACAGAGGATTTGCTTTGGTTTATTTCTCTTTTTTAAGAATAGGATTGATTGTGGTTTTTTGTGGGTGAGGAATTCATAAAGCATAGAGAAGGCTGAAAATAATGCTTGTGATTCTTGTATAGCCATGGAGCGAAATGCAGTTTTGAAGACACAAATACATTGTTAAATTTGTGAGTTTTTCCAGACTCAAAGGAATGTAGCAATGTAGTTTTTAGGGGGAAGACAGGGATTTTAAGGGTTATAGAGGAGATGCCAATAAGAGTAGACTAATATTTGGTTTTATGCAGATGACTTAATCAGTGAAGTAGTCACCAAAACCTGCAAGTTTATTCTATGTAACAGCTAATTTTTCTTTCAGCTGCTTGACAACGTGGAAAATAAAATGAAAGGCACATGTGTAGAAGGCACTATTCCTAAATTGTTCAGAGGGAAGATGGTGGTATGTATTTAATCTTTTAGGATTTTTTTTATTTAAATAATTTAAATTAGCAGTTACTTGTATACATTGAAACTGTATGTTTCTCTTTTTATTTACAGTCTTACATCCAATGCAAACATGTAGACTATCGATCTGAACGAATAGAAGATTATTATGACATCCAGCTGAGTATAAAGGGAAAGAAAAATAGTAAGTGATATGCATCAGTGAGATATTTCAAGGTCTTGGACATCTTTAGTGCCTGTTGATTTCAAATGGTTTTAATGGTGCTCAGCACTTTCAAGTATCATTGTTTTAAGACACCTCATTGACAACATTTTGTGCAGAAAATGTTTTTTCTTTATGTTACCTTTTTTCCCCTTCTTCCATTTCCCTTCCTCTGTAATTCTCTCATGTACCTGTTTTCATAAAACTATGAATTTTATGAGTTTTCCTGGTGCTTACTGTGCCATAGTGGTAACAGTAGTGTCACAATAGGTTATCATTTATATATGAAGTTGAGCTTGGAGGTCGTAGGTTCTCCTTTAGACCTGACCAATAAGCAAATAAAAAGAATGAACTAATTGGAGCAGCATAACAGTGATCCCTATCATCACTTTACCAGGTACTTGGCAAACAAGACACGAAAAAGGCTAAGTCCAGTATCTGAAGGGGGCCTGTAGGGATGCTAGGGAGGGACTCTTCATTAGGGACTGTAGTGACAGGAAAGGGATAACGGGTTCAAACTTAAACAGGAGAGGTTTAGATTGGATATAAGGAAGAAATTCTTTCCTGTGAGGGTGTGAGGTGCTGGAGTGGGTTGCCTGGGGAGGTTGTGGGTGCTCCATCCCTGGCAGAGTTTAAGGCCAGGTTGGATGAAGCCTTGGGTGACATGGTTTAGTGTGAGGTGTCCCTGCTTATGGCAGGGGGGTTGGAACTGGATGATCTTAAGGTCCTTTCCAACTCTAACTATTCTGTGATTCTAAGTAAGAGTCTAGCAAATGGAATCATCTAGCCTTGATACTTAACAGTTGCAAAGTGAGAACAGGAGATTTGGCACACAGCTGTAACTGTGTGATTTTAGAATCTGTTGGTATTCTCATTTGCAGTGAGAGTTCCTACAGTTTGTTGCATTTTGTAACATTATTAAGCAATATAAATTCTTTAATTTCAATAAAGACAAATATTCAGGCATGAACTCACGTTTTAATGTTATTTGATTAATACATTGTGAAGCCCTCAGGCTTAGAGTACACTTACATTTTTCTTCTGATTCCCTACAATTCCCTCATCTTATGTTCTTTAGTTTTTGAGTCCTTCATTGACTACGTTGCAGTGGAGCAGTTGGATGGTGATAACAAGTATGATGCAGGAGAACATGGCTTGCAGGTATTTTTTAAAGTTTTTTTTTAATTTTATTTCTCTGTCCTTGATAAAATACGAAAGCTGTGGTAGCCAAAAAATGGTACAAAACCCATTCTAGGTTGTATCAGCTGATTTTGGTGATGCTTCTCCTTAGACAACCTTTTATGTAGCTCCTTTCAATATCTGCTAGATTTCTTAAAATAGAGCTTGGATTTTAAAACAATCTAATTAGCAATGAGTTTTATTCTTATGCGTGTGTTGTAGTGACTAGAATGCTGAACTTCTCTGCTGATCTTAGGCCTGAGAACTTCTTCCTCTAAGAGAAGTCTGTTCTTCTGTGTATCTTGTAAAATAGTGGCATACCTCTTAAAGTAATGTTAGGGAGGTCATTTTTGTATCCTCAACACAAACACCACATGAGCCCCTGGAACGTTACACACTTATGTTTCTGAGCTTTTCAGCTGCTCTTTGCTGCACCCACTGCAGGAAGCTGAAGTCACTTATAAAAATACATTTTACTAAAGCTTATTTCTTCACCTTCCACATACCAGGCTTTGTCAGTAATACAGTATGTATTCTTCAGCTGTTCTTAGGAAGGTGCAGCATGGTAGCCAAATACTTGTTTGCAGGATACAATGAATGTGAAGATTTTAATGGATCAAAATAGCATTTTTACCTTTGTATTCTCTTTTATTTATACAGATAACTCGTCCTTATTGCAGTGTGGTGTTCAGATATAATTGTATGAGTGGCCTAAATTTAAATGAGTTCTAAGTGTTACTGAAATAGCTCTTGGGAAGGTTGGTGCCATGTTAATGATAGTTAACTTCCCCCCCAGGGTTTGAACCAGTCTTTGCACATGGTGTTGTCAAGCCTATAAAATAAAAGCCCAAAAAAAAGTGTCTGTAGCAAACAAGTATTGAGAGTTGCTAAAAATGTTGCAATTTCAAACATCTGTTTCCTTTAAATTGTCTAGGAGGCAGAGAAAGGTGTGAAATTCCTAACATTGCCCCCAGTATTACACCTACAGCTTATGAGATTTATGTATGATCCTCAGACTGACCAAAACATCAAGATAAATGACAGGTAACTTTTGGTGGTGTTTGTTGCACTTTTTGTGTGTGGGGAGGGTGTTCACTGTAGCATTTGGGCCTGTGAATGTATTGTATCAAAAAACACTTTGCCAAAATCCTGTTTTGGATTCAACTCTGAGGAAGGTGCATGCAGTCACATATGGTGGAGATTCCCAGAAACTGCACTGATTGTATGTTCAGGTTCTGAATAACAAATTCAGTACTTAAACAGTTATTTGTAGCTGTTGCTTTGAATATGAAACAAGTGAATGCATCTTTTAACACTTTGTGGAACATTGTTTGTGGCATGTGTGGGAAGTTGCTACATTCCCATTGGCTGTCACAAGGGTAAATAGGATGAATAGGTAGTCCTCTGCTTTTCCTATCTTATTTCCATGTCTGCTCACTGAAAGTAGAGGCTGATAATTTCTCAAGGAGTTAGTTGCATTGTTGGTTGTAAACTAAACCTGTATTGCAACAGTTTTGGTCTCAGTAAGAAAGGTTGACTGCAGCAGCTGAAAGGCATCTCAAAATTAGGTTCCAGTCCAGTGTTACCTGTGCTAGAAAAGCTGTATTTATGTACTAGAAAATAACAGCTTCTGAGCTTGATCCTTTGACACAGTGAATCTAAACCAGCGCTATTTCAGTTCAAGTGCTCTTACCCTTGTAGCTGAGGGCATACTTTTTCAGAGGTGCTTCTGAAGGTTATTCTTATTCCATATTAAACCAGTATAAAATCTGCCACTGTAAGCAGTCTATCTTGGATAGAAATGGCATTGTAGCAGTAATTTGTTCAGGTTTTGTAGCATGCTTTAGGAGTAACTACTGATGTCCTACGTAATAACATACATCTGTCTTAACTGTGAATATAACAGTCTTATTTCTTTTCAAAACTAGGTTTGAGTTTCCTGAGCAGTTGCCTCTAGATGAATTTTTGCAAAAAACAGATCCCAAGGATCCTGCAAATTACATTCTCCATGCAGTTCTGGTACACAGTGGAGATAACCATGGTGGACATTATGTTGTTTACTTAAATCCAAAGGGGGATGGCAAAGTGAGTATTGAAAAGTGCCTGAACATATTTGTGCTTTATGAATACTTGCAGTTTTTGTAATGGGCAAATCTTTGTTCTTTGAATATTTGTTCCCTAAAAGGAGAGTGTGCTGGCACACTCCCCACATCACACAGGGGGTTGACTTCATTTAGTTCTTAGCTCGGTACTCTTTTATTTGGTGCCTGTTCAAATGTATTTGGAAAACTTCCTTATTTACAAAAAAGAAAAGCCAACAACAGCCCACTTGTCTAGTTTTTGCTCTTCAGGGAGGAGCCTGCATTTGAAGGCAGTAAAACAATCAGTTGCCTTCTCAAGAGGAGCAGCTTCGTCTTTGCTGTTACAGGTTTTTGGCAAAAAAAAGGGAATCCTTTCAGTTGTGTGTGTATATGCATTGAAGTCATGCTGCAATCAAATTTTATCCAGCATTATTTCTTAGGCTGACTTCATGCAGAAGCAAATACGACTATTTCAGATGTTGCCATGACTCAAAAGTTCAGTATCTTTGCATGTCCCACTGTTACAAGTTTAGGTGAATTAATTTTATCTGTTCATGGCTCAGATGCCTCTTCCCTTAAGTTGACTGTGTTTGTGTGTATATGACTGTCCACGGTAAAAGTAGAAGTCAGATTTTGCTCTGAATTTCTTACTGTTTGTCTTTGTTTCTTAATTGGCTTTACTGTTTTAATCAAAAATATGCTGTAAATTACTTTCAGTTTACAATTAATCATTAGATATCTTGTGCATCACTGCTTTATATATTATTTTACAACAAATAAGATCAATTTTCTAATTCATATAGAAATGTTTGGTATTTGAATAGCCAGTTAAGATAAAATTTGTTGGATAATTATGGGGGGGGTTGATATTCAGTGTACTATATACAGTATTCAGTGTTGAACTATTTCAGTAAAGATTTGGTATTTACAGGCTGCCTTATGCTGAGCACCAGTAGCAGGTAGCACAAAGTATACTGAACTGTTTTTGTTTTTAAACTCATGCTGCATGAAGAGCTGTTTTCATTACTCCAAGGAGACATGTCAGAAATGAGTAATTTACCATTCAAGAATGTGGTTATGTGTGGTGTGTAAAGTTTTTATACAAATTTTTTTCTCTAGTGGTGTAAATTTGACGATGATGTTGTATCACGATGTACAAAGGAAGAAGCGATTGAACACAACTATGGAGGTCATGATGATGACTTATCCGTACGGCACTGTACTAATGCCTACATGTTGGTTTACATCAGGGAATCCAAATTAAGTATGTATACTCTGCATGTGTTCCAAGTTAGTTTTTACATACCGGGATTTAGGGCTATATTTTACATGTGAATTCTTAACAGTCTTCCTATACAAAAGGACTTCATTAGTTGCAGTTAGAATTTATAGACTCCATGGGAGCAACTGGCCTTTCTGTCTTTTGACCGGCATGTGCTAATCTAGATGTCTTGTCTTAGCACAGTAAGGCAAGATTCTGTATCTACAGAGTGCCCAGCCTTATTTGTTTTATAGGATGGAAAAATTAGTGAGCTACCTTCAGTGATGGAAACTGAATCAAATTAATTACAAATATGTAAAAAAAAAAAAAAAATTGAGTGGCAGTATTTTTTTAAACCCTGAAATGAATATTTAATTCAGAAGTCTATGATAGATACTTCATGGAAGTATTACGTTTTGGCTTGGAGTAGAGAAGGCTTCTTTTGCCAAAACATGATAACAAACCATGTTTTTAAATAAAAGATGAAAAAGGTTGGTTTTGACTTCAAATCAAGGGAAAGTCAAATGTGTCTGAAGAAAACCCAGTTTGATATAAATCTTGAAATGACATCTTAAAATCTGCTTTGTAGGTGAAGTTTTGCAGCCTGTCACGGACCATGATATTCCTCAACAACTTGTAGAAAGGCTACAAGAAGAGAAAAGAATAGAAGCACAGAAGAGAAAGGAGAGGCAGGAAGCTCACCTCTACATGCAAGTGCAGGTCAGCTTTTGAAACAGATCAAGTTGTAGCTATCTTACTATAAAAATTCAGAAGGATGAGCCACCAAAGACAAACCTTGATTTTAATTTTTTTCATTTGTTTTTGGAAGTAGTGCTTGAAATGAAATTAGAGTTTTAGTGCTTGTAAGTGTATTTACATATGCACTTAATCCTAATGAAACAAGCAGTACTCTATGTTATAGACATTTCTGTTTGCTCTAGAAGTTAAGTGGTTGCAAGTAAAAGTAGTAAGTTCAGGTGAGAGGAGGAGGACCAGGTTATTTTAAATGGCTCACTGCCACTGCAGTTTTATCTTCTTCAGGAGTTATTTGCTAAAATTAGAATGCATCTGCCCATAGGCTGCAGGCCTGGACTACTGCCAACCTGAGCTCATCAAGTAGAAGCAGAAGGAGAGAGTGCTTATATTCGCAATTACCTTTTTGGAAAAGCCAGATGGACTAGATTGTTATGAATTGCCTTAAGGAATCCTGTTTATGGCTCTTTCCAGAGCCCACCTAGCACAAGAAAATAGAACCCATTTTCCATTTGCCTCCATGTTTCCTTCCATCTTCTTTCTGGTGCTCATAAGTACACATATCAGTGAAGCTTTACTTGTTCGACACTGCAGTTACACTAGAGCTGTTTTCAGTGGAGAGACTGGCAGAGTTGCACAGTTTGTCCTTCTGTTGACTAAGAATGCATGGGAGCTGTGGAATATCTAGGTGACGTTTTAGGCCGGCCTTCTTGCATACGAGTAGAATAACTATGTAGCCTTTTTTCAAGTGCCAGTATTGTTAGAGCACATGTTTTCAAGCTTGAGATCTGAGCACAACTGATTTTAATTGTGTGGGATTTGTAAGATTTACTGTATTTTAATTATTTACACTGATTTGGCTATCAATCACAATTTAAAATAATTCATTAGAGTCTGTATATTTGCAAATTTTCTTCATGAGAACATAAATATTGTTAGCACTGTGCCACTATGCAGAGAGCCAATGATGTTGCATAGTAAAGCATCATAAGAAGCTACTACATTGTGCAGTTAACATGAATAGTAACCTTTAAATGTAAATTTCCAGATAGTGGCAGAGGATCAGTTCTGTGGTCACCAAGGCAATGACATGTATGATGAAGAAAAAGTAAAATACACTGTTTTCAAAGTATTAAAAAACTCCACACTTACGGAATTTGTTCAAAATCTCTCTCAAACAATGGTAAGTTTTCTGCAGTTGAATATCTATGTATATTTTATTACGTCAGGATTGCTTCGTGGTCTGTATCTTCTCTTAAGTATTGGCAGCAGTAATAATACAGACCTTTTAACATAGAATAACTGTTTGGGTGTAATAAAAGTATCATTGTTTGTTCGTTGTTTCCTGTCACAATTTCTGTTTATTTTAGGGATTTCCCCAGGATCAAATCAGATTATGGCCAATGCAAGCTAGAAGTAATGGAACAAAAAGACCTGCAATGTTAGATAATGAAGCAGATGGCAGTAAAACGGTAAATATTCACTGATTGAGGACATTATTTCTGTAAATGACCCATGATTTTTAGTCCTTTAAGAATGCGTACATTTGGGGCATCAGAGTTTTTAGAGGTTTAATTTAACCTGTAACTGGTAAAGCTTAATATTTAAGAAGACTTGAGATTTAGTAGATTGACTTGGATGGGAGTCAGGAATGTGTTCTGTGATTAATCTTCTATGAAAAAAAAAANTTTAAGAAGACTTGAGATTTAGTAGATTGACTTGGATGGGAGTCAGGAATGTGTTCTGTGATTAATCTTCCATGAAAAAAAAAAAAAATCACAAATTTTTATGTCCAGTTTCAAACAAAAGTGTCTTTTTGAGTCCTCCATTATTTGAGCAATGACCTGGATTAATAAAATGTGTTGCTTAAATTGTAAAACATTGCATCAAAGTATNAAAATCACAAATTTTTATGTCCAGTTTCAAACAAAAGTGTCTTTTTGAGTCCTCCATTATTTGAGCAATGACCTGGATTAATAAAATGTGTTGCTTAAATTGTAAAACATTGCATCAAAGTATCACAAAAACCTGATTGGTTTCACTGTCCTGTTATTTCTCAGAAGTAATTTTCTTGCCATAATAAAAACAGCTGTAGGTCTATTATTTAAATCGCAAAAGAAATAGGTCAGTTTTAAATAAAACCTATCATTTCTGCTTCATTGAAACTTTTTTGGTGTTTTTATCTCTGTTGTCATTTCTCTTAATAAACTTCATAGAACTGTTGTCATTATTGCAATTAAAAATATGAATCTCCTGCTCATAGAATGTCAGAAAGTATCTGATGAAAATGCAGATATCCGGTTATATAGTATATTCTCCAGAGACTTTATTTCCTTCTTTCATATCTTTCTGTATAGATGATTGAGCTCAGTGACAATGAAAATCCATGGACAATATTTTTGGAAACAGTAGATCCAGAGATGGCTGCTACTGGAGCAACATTACCCAAGTTTGATAAAGATCGTAAGCATATATGCTGACACTTGAGTAAATACAAAATACTTTCATGTTGGGTATATCTCAGAAAACTCAAATGTTTTTAGAATCACTGAAAAAATGCATACGTATAAAGTTGGCTTATAAAAAATCAGCATTTAAGAATATTCTTAAGGATGCTGATAAAATTAATAAATCAGGCATACCTTTCTTACTGTTCAAATTAAAATACTGAGGTCATATCCCCACCTTCACTCTCCAAATAAGCCTTACTTAATTTTAAGTCTTGTTTCTTAATTTGTAGATGATGTAATGTTGTTTCTGAAGATGTATGATCCGAAGACTCGGAGTTTGAATTATTGTGGACATATCTATACACCTATATCCTGTAAAATACGTGAGTACTGAAATTCAATTTCATGGCTACAAGTTAAACTTTTTAAAGAGAGCGGATTGCATATCTTTTATAGAGTTTTTTTAAATGTTTGTTTTAATATCGCTGTCCAGGGTTTTTATGTTTCAAGTGGTTTTGGTTCTGGCATCTCCTCCTTCAATAGCTTTTAAAATAACTCTTCTACAACTTTTCACTATGGTTGCCTGAGAGCAGCTGCTCAGACTCAATTGATTTGAGCCTTGGTTTTTATATGGGTCCATGTAAAGAATTCAGCAAACGTCCACGGAGTAGAAATACTTGTGTTTGTCATTTGGAATGTCTCATTTTGTTGAGTTGTACATGCTTTCTGATTTTTGTATTTTAGCATGCTCATGAGAGATTAAATATTTTCTCTGGGGAAGGAGCAGTGCTGTTGCATCTCTTTGATCTTGGATGGCCTTGCACATATTTTTTTTTGTTGTTATTGTTCAGATGAAGTGGAAGCAAAACTTAAAGTCTGTCTTAAACTATTTATCCAGGGTAGAAAAACAGGCTCTCTCCTTTTTGCTGGAGATTTCAGTAGCAGTTAAAGTGCAACACATTTCATGTTTGTTTTCTTTTCCCATAGGTGACTTGCTTCCAGTTATGTGTGAGAGAGCAGGATTTCCACAAGAAACTAACCTTATCCTCTATGAGGTTTGGACTGATAGATTTTTTTTTTTTGTAACATTTTTGTCTTTTACATGGTATAACTAGAGGGGGAAAAGCTTTATTGGTTAAAAAAAAGATTGCTCGTAACAGTGGTAATTTATAAATCATAAGCACTCTGTAACATGTAGCTGTGAAGTCTGCAATGCTGCAAGAGAATAGCAGCACACGGTTAACTTCAGAACAGATTTCAAATTAAACAACCAGAAGTGTGAGGCTTTAAAACCAAAAAACTTCTGCATGAAGTCCTTCATGAGCAGCTTTGATGTGCTGAATCTGTGCATATGCTCTGAGTCGCAGAGTTAGACGAACTAATACTGCTAACACTGGTGGCCATCGTATTTTCAATGACCCCCTTAGGCAGCGGGCATGAGAAAGTGTTGCATTTTCTCTTTCCTTCCCCAAATCCGAAGTTGGGGAACACAGTCCTTAGTCTGCTAACATGTTTCTGCCCAACTACAGAAATTACTTTATAACTGCTATATTTAATGAATGCTGAAAATGCAGATCTTGCTAAGGCAAAGTCCTTGCTATAGTAAGAACAAGCAATTGTTGGGTGGCTTTAATTATGAGTTTTGTTAGTAGTTACACTAATCTCTCTGGTTCCAGCGCAGCACATCTGCTTCCATCCTAAAAAGCAGAACTGTTAGGTACTCTACTGTGTGCCAGTCAGGGCTGTAGATTGACTCCAGTTTGTTTAGACAGGTGGTTTTATCTCAGGAGGTCAACTTACAAGTATAAGTATGTAATATGCATGTACATATTTTATAGTATACACATTTTTAATATGGCTTTGTTTTGATTTCTTTTTTTTTTTTTTTTTTATTAAAAAGGCAAGTAATTTGCTGTACAGAAGTACTGCACTATTAAAATAAGTGAGCATAATCAGTGTTCTCTAGCTTCCTGGAAGCTGCATCAGTAGANATATACATTTTTTATTTTGTTTTTTTTTGTTTTTTTTTTTTTTTTTTTTTTTTTATTAAAAAGGCAAGTAATTTGCTGTACAGAAGTACTGCACTATTAAAATAAGTGAGCATAATCAGTGTTCTCTAGCTTCCTGGAAGCTGCATCAGTAGAAAATGAATCTCTGAATTTTAGGAAGTTTTTAGTGCTAAGAAGATAATGCTGGATGATAAAATACTTCTGAAAATTGCAGTGAATTGAGGGAGATTCTGAAAGTAAAAATGAGCAGCCAGCTTTATCAGTAACAATTACATGTATTTGGAGCTTAGCTAAGATTACATTTGATTTTTTTGTGTGTTTGTGTTTGTTTCAATTAAAGGAAGATACAGGTTACTTTAATGATTTCTTCACTATTGTGACCTTTACTTGTGTGTTTTATTTTTATTCTGGGATCAACAGTTTTTTGCTCTTTATTGCAGGAAGTTAAACCCAATTTAACAGAAAGGATTCAAGACTATGATGTATCTCTTGATAAGGCTCTTGACGAACTCATGGATGGTGACATCATAGTGTTTCAGAAGTATGTATTTTAAGCGGCTGACTTACAGTTGCGGTTAAATCACCTGGTTCACTTTGAAAGCAGAACTTCTTTAACTTAGCTTTCTTAACAATAGCAAAGTAGTTTTCCAGCAGTAGACATGTTCTCAGCAGTTCTCATTTGTTTATTCAAAGGGAAACAAACATAAAAAAAATTCTACCAATATTTTAATTATCACATGCCACATTATTTAAGCAAGATAAGGTTTTGTCCCAGTTCAGAAAACTAGTAACTGTATAAATAGGTCTTAATATTACCAGAGAGTGTGGTCCAGCAATGTGTCTTGAGTTCAGCAGCTTTTTACTGGGAGCCACTGTAATTCAGACCCTGAATCAAAAGCCTATCAGCATTTCCGCTCTCAGGCTCACTACCATTGCCACTATACAAGGCTCTTGGCTTGTGGCTCCTTTCAGCCTAAAACTAAACTAAACTGCTTTCCCTTTTTTTCCTTTTACTCATGTTCACAGTAAGGTCCTTAGTCTGCAGTGATGAAATGCTCCCAGTTTGCCTGAGCATATGCAACTCATAGGTGTACTGGTGCTTCAACTGGAGCTTTCTCCAAGGCAAAAGGAGAACTCCTGCATCTTGTATCCGTTAAAGGGATCTTTCATAAGCTTGTCAGGGCTATAAATCAGCATTTCTATGCTCTCACTCCTGATGGTCACACCCAACTGTGTTGCTCTGTTTCTCTCCATGGGCTGACAGTGGGTGGAAGCCAGCTAGTCTATCTTCAGCACTCTTACCCCAGATTATGTGAGATGAATGTATTTCTCATGTCATGCCTTGGAACTCGCATTCCCTGTTGACCCAGTTGGTGTTATGCACCTTTGGCTGGCTGCTGACTCCTGGGTAAGTGCACAGCTTGTACCCTGGTGCTATTTCTCTGCTGAGAAGATAGGGGTACCAGTCAGTAGTGACCCAAACCAGTGTCTGTGTCAACTCTTGCTTCTGTGGTTCAAGGAGTGCTATTATACATCTGGCCTCTGTGCAATTAATGCAGTAGTACCTTAATACAGGAGTACCTGGAAAGCTGTGGCAGCATTAGTACAGACGCGCAGTAATGTGCCAGGGTGGGAGGGAGGGACTATAACTGCTAGAATGCTGCTGCAAAATGACTGCATCCAAGGTATTGACAGATTGCCCAACAAGTGAGCACAGTGTGCAAGTGTGTTTGCCCTTGCACCGGACAGAACTACTCAGGGGTGTGGGTCACTACTGACTGTATTAGTCCTACTGTGTACAAGTGGTGGCTCTTTACAGAGGTTTCTAAACTTTATTTCTGTGTATCTCAACTGTTGCTGACTTACCATAGGACATGTTTTTAAAAGCCCTAACTCTTTCTATATGTAACAATGTGATACGTAATGTATTATTGTTTGTTTGCTCTTGTAGGGATGATCCAGAAAATGATAACAGTGAACTACCAACAGCAAAAGAATACTTCCGAGACCTCTATCATCGTGTGGATGTAATTTTCTGTGATAAAACCATCCCAAATGACCCAGGCTTTGTTGTTACTTTATCCAATAGGATGAATTACTTTCAGGCACGTGTCCTGTTTGTTTCTCTGCTTTTGTTTCCTTGTTCTGAAAGTAACTTTTGCACCAGTTCACAGGTGCATTGCATTATGCATACTTTAGAAAAGAGTAGATCTGTTCTTGTATACTAGTTTTTGGATTGTAATGAAAAATTTAAGGAAGCCACTAATGCTTGTGACAAAATGCTCCAGCGCCTCCTACTTTTATTAATAATGACTTGTTTGACAATAGTATTCTTTCTTGATAGACCAGTCTGCTCTTGTCAGGTAATTTCAGTAGCATAATGTATTGGTGTATAATGAATGACTTGCAGAGCAGTATCACGACTGCCTGTAGTAGTTCAGTAATTCAGAATGTACCAAAAACTTTTATTTGCAGGTTGCAAAGGCAGTTGCACAAAGGCTTAATACAGATCCAATGCTATTACAGTTTTTCAAGTCCCAAGGGTAAGATGAATTTTCTGTGTCTAAACTATTCCTTTAAAATGCTTATTATGGTATTTTATAGATAGGTGGCAGTTACTTTGTAGCATTTCCATGTAGTTAACTAACTCTTGACCAGTGAAGTGTTAGTGTTCTGGCATGCATGCACAGCAAGTTGCGCAGTTTTAAGTGCTTCAGTGAATGGCTTTAGGCCCTCAAAGAATTGCATGTTTTAGAAGAGATCTAAGTGTCACTGAAAAAAGCGGCACTAATTCTTTAAATTTATGAAATCATTAATTGCTTCAAAACCTTACTGTATAGGACCAGTTATTAAATTGATATACTTGCTGTTTCAGTGAATGCAGATTTCCAGAATGGGGGAGAGCAGTGCACATAAAAGCAGGTTTTTTCCTGATTTTACAGATTTAAATACAGAAGTTATTCTACTGATTGTTTCCTCTTCTCCTTCAATGTCTGCAAATGAACTTTTATGAAAAGGACTATGATCTAAAGAGTTCACAGCTGCTTAAAGGGACATTCCTGGTTAAGGTGTCAGGCACAGTTGTGTAAAATTGGATTTGCGTCTTCATAAAATGATAGCAGAAAACAGTATATTTGTTGTTACATATATATGTGACAGGAATGATGCACACACAAAAATGACATAATCTTTTTGTATTCGTGTAGCTTGCTCTCTATTAAGCTGTAGGTATCTCTGTCACCAGTGAGTCTGTCATCTTTTGAATAGCTCTTTATAGCTGACAGTGTGTGCTGTGGTCACTCTGGAATTTGCTGGGTCATATGGCTCTACAAATTAACCTTTCACAGGCTAAAGCATGTATTGCTGTACTAGTAGTTTTGGAGAAATGTAGGTCTGCCACCCTGAGGCGTTAAAAGTGAGCTTGTAAATGTCCAAGAGGGTTAGCATGCACAGAAAGTTGTATTTCTGTTTCCATATGCTCACCTGTTTAGAAATTACTGAAGCACTGAATAGAATGCTGCTTAGGCTCTGCTTGCAGTTATGTGAAACTGGAAGCCAGGAAAAAGACGTACTTGATTTACTGACCAGTGGTGGACTGTAAAGAGATAATAGTGCTTTTCTGTTTCCTTCTGTAGTTATAGGGATGGCCCTGGTAATCCTCTTAGACATAATTATGAAGGTACTTTAAGAGATCTTCTGCAG
The DNA here is from genome assembly GCA_002631895.1 of Agapornis roseicollis. Lineage (NCBI taxonomy): Eukaryota > Metazoa > Chordata > Aves > Psittaciformes > Psittacidae > Agapornis > Agapornis roseicollis. Next base: position 110,964 of record NDXB01012995.1, on the reverse strand, counting down.
TTCTTCAAGCCTAGGCAACCTAAGAAACTTTACTATCAGCAGGTAAGAGTCTTCTGGTTTTATTGGTGTGAATTAAAAAAAAAGATAATTCTACCCTGTACAAAGTATGCCTAAAGTGTTTTTCTTTTCTTCCTTAAGCTCAAAATGAAAATAACAGATTTTGAAAACAGAAGAAGTTTTAAATGCATATGGCTAAATAGCCAGTTTAGGGAAGAGGTGAGTGAGGCTGGTTGTTACACATGTGCTGTTGTTTCTGTGTCAAAGCTGGTATGGCTGTGATTATGGTTTACACATTGGTGTCCCTCAACAACGCAAAATTAGAACAAAGTTATAGCTTATGTAAAGGGAGGAAAAAATCTCCCACAGCCAAAACACCAAAACCCAATAACAAATAACTATTTAAAAGTCGGGTCAGTTCCTAAAAATTAAGATAACACAGGTATTCACTTAAATAATTATTATATTTTGAAGATGAATTTTTGATGAAGAATCTTCTGTATTCTGTGCTTTAATATGGCTGTTTGCATTTCCAGATTGACTTAACAATTTTCCTGTTTCAAATTCTCTAGGAAATAACAGTATATCCAGATAAGCATGGGTGTGTGCGGGACCTGTTAGAAGAATGTAAAAAAGTTGTAGAACTCTCTGAAAAAGGTTCAGGGAAATTAAGGTAAAGCTGGAAGATTGTGATTTCTTTTGTGTGATCATGTGGATTTTACACAGAAAGGTGTCCATAGAATTTAAAATATTGGGGAGAACATTATTAGCAAATCATAGTCTGATACTGTGTTAAAAAGCTTCCAGGTTCACACTGTTAAGGAAGTTCTTATTAACTAAGAATACATATTTTATATCATTGTTTTGTATTTCATAAAGTTACATCTTTGAGATGCATAATTTCATCAATTGCATTTGTTACCTCGCAATGTAATAATTGTTTCCAGTTCCAGCATTTCATGCTCTTGTTCACTTTTCATATGTTAAAAGTGGGGTCATTGAAAGAGAGTTTTAAAAATAATCTAAATTTAAGAAACCCTTTGTTTTGTAGTTGCACAGAATGGGTCTTTGTTTCACCATGAGCCAGTAATGCCTTTAACTTCCTTTAACTTTACAGTAAAGACTGAATTTAAAGTTTTACAAACATGGTTGTAGCATCTTTTTACATCCTGACTACACTAATCCTCAACATCTGGGAAAGAAATGTTGCATTGATTGGGTTTTTTATTTTAATTTGATTTTTTTTTCCTGCTTTAATGCTTTTCCTATTCGTTTGTTTTTAAGGCTGCTAGAAATTGTAAGTTACAAAATAATTGGTGTCCATCAGGAAGATGAGCTGTTAGAGTGTTTGTCACCTGCAACAAGTCGAACGTTTCGAATAGAGGTAAATACTGCTTTCTTACAGAAACTTGAAAACTTGACTCTGAGAGAAGAAACTCTCTGAAGTGGTAATTCTCCTTTGCTGGATTGTGATTTTTAAATAGTGTGATACATGCAGCAAGCTAGACTACGTTATAATATGGATGTGTTTTTAAAGCTAATAACTTCTAAAACTTTTCCTTTGTTCCATCTGCTTCCCAGTAATGATTTCATTCTTGAATTTTTTTATGTATGTTTATTATTGCATGAAGACTTAGCAAGGTCTTGTGCATAGGCCATTTGCTGCCTTACCAATAATTACAGTTTGAGGACTCATGATACAAATGTTTATTATGCTTAGAACTTGTTTTCATACGCTGAAGTGTTAAAGAATACTTTGTTTCCTTTTCTGTTAAGTTTGAGCTTCTTGAGCCAAATTTGAGCCTTACAATGTGATTTATTTTTTTTTCTTTTACACATTTCATCATTCAAATCTGTTAACTTGCCTCAAAGATCAGAAATTTAAAAAAACTCAAGAAGTTTCCAGTGTAAACTTAATGAAGAGATGACAAGAGAGCTTGAGATACTGCTGTCAGCTACTACTATGGCTGACAGATGATTGTATGTCCAAAATGCCAATTGGGAAAGCCAGGAGAGTATTTACTGAGTAAGGGAAGCTGAAATACTGTCCTGCCAGGGGTGAGTGACTCCTGTAAAAAGACTGTCAGACAGCATGGTTCTTTTGATTGGTTTCAAATAGACTTGTTTATATCAGTAACAGTGCGTGAGTTATGCTGTTAATTACTTGATAAGTCACTTTTTAGGGAAGTTTTAGCTGATTGCAGTTATAACTTTATGTCTGGATCTAGGAAATTCCTCTGGACCAGGTAGATATAGATAAAGAAAATGAGATGCTAATCACAGTGGCACATTTCCACAAAGAGGTTTTTGGGACATTTGGAATTCCATTCTTGCTGAGGATACACCAGGTACAGTATGCTTTCCTTTTTCTCCCCATGGGATTATGCTGATGATGTTTTCTTAAAGTACTGTCAAAGAAATTATAACAAGTGTATAGGAAAATATTGCTCTAGTATAAAAGGTTCTGCTCCATATGTGCCTTTTTACACTTTAATCGTTTGCTATCTCAGTTCTCTTTCACATATACAGACTATGTCATGTTTCAGTGATCATGTGCAATACCTAGAAACTAAGCATTGCACTGGCCAAGGACTTGAAATGCTATTAAAACAATACTACCCTTGACCCTCCTCGAAACCTTCCTTCCCCTCTCCAAGAAAACAGAATCCTATTTCTAGTACCACTTTAATAACTGTGGTACAAACTTGTTGGCAAAAGTAGCTAGGCAGTGGTTGCCTGGTTTCTTACTGAGACACGTAAAGATGAAAAATGAGTTTGCTTCCTTCAATGTTTTCTAAGATGACTTTGCATTTCCTAGCTTCTGTGATTTAATGTGCTTTATCTTCTAGGGCTAGAAGTGAATAAAAGTGTGAAAGCTTATTTTGAAAGCTTTATTTAAATTCTTAAGGCTTTTTGTGTGGTGCTGCTCCAGCTGAATGTCACAGAGATTCTTTGAATATCAGAGTGTGTATTTCTGGGGAAGTTAGCAATTTGCTTCTAATCTAATTTTAATTGGTTCATATGAAAATGACCTACTTTTCCTAAAAGTTTGGGCATGAGAAATATATCCACATCTTTGCATCTCATAGAATTTTACTGTATTTCTATTTTTTTTTATCAATATGAAGTAAAACCTGCATGTTGATTTCTGGTGGAAACCATTTGCAGTGCTTCTACAACAGTGGGTGTATACATATGTATTATATATATAATATATGTATTATATATGTATATTATTGATCTTTAAGTTGATGGTATCCATCACTTTTTTTGGCAGCTTACATATACAGCATGCAGAAACACACAACAAAAGGTCATTGATTGAGTTGGGAACATAACAGGTGTAGAGCTTTCTAAAAAGTGATGTGCTTAGAAAGGATATGTAAATTTTATTTTTCTAAATTCTGATTTTGCTGCTAATATTCTAACTTTGTTTCTTAACTTTAACCTGACTTGCACATATCATTAGCAGTGCTTGGTTGATCTATGGGACAGTTACTGATTCATGATTATGCAAAGGCTTAAAGCGGATGAGTTTACAGCAAGTTTTATGTTGTTATTCCATATTTTAGAGGATGATGTTGACACTTGCGTGGTTTTGTAAATATCTGAGAGATTAAGGCAGTGTATTTCAATGGCAGTTGAAGCAGGAAATACTAACAATATCCCTGTATTTTTCTGATACTGAAAATTTCATTGAAATTTTTAGGGTGAACACTTCAGAGAGGTTATGAAGCGGATTCAGACAATGCTGGACATACAAGAAAAAGAATTTGAAAAGGTAATGGCAAGTTGTGAGAGTTTAATTGCTGATTATAGACCCTAAAGGAGTTTATTTTAAGAAGTTGAAACACCGCAGAATTGGGATAAGTGTAAATCTTGATCAATTGAACAGTTGTTTGACTTAATAATGCTTTTTTTTTCCTGAGAATTATTAGGTAGGATGTGTAGAAGTATTACTGTCCTGCATCAAAAAAGGTACCTAGCAAAACATTAAAGTAACCTACAAAAGTTTAGATGGTGCAGGACTCCTAGAAGCCACTTACTACATGTTCCTGCTTGGAGCAGAACTGACTTGAAGTTAACTGAGGTTGCTCAGGGTTCTTACCTCGTTGTAATTTGAAAACTGCCAGGGATGGGAATTGTGTCATGTTCTTGACACTGTATGTTAGAGCATTACCACAGTCATTGTGAAGACTTTGGTTTTCTTATGTGTAATCAGAATTTTTCATTTTGCAACTTCTTGTAATGCTTGCCTGTTGTCTTTTTGCTGTAGAGCTCTTTGAGAAAAGTCTGTTTCTGTGTAACATCCCACAGTTGGTGCAAGACTGGATGCCCCTCTTAGCCTTTTCTTTGGGCTGAACAGATCAATTTCCCTTAACTTCTTGTATGTTCCAGCCCCCAGCTGCTTGCTGGACTTGCTGCAGTTTGTTGCCATCTTTTAGCCTGGAGGGCCTGAATCTGGACACAGTACTCCAGAAGCAGATTCATGATTTCCTGAGCATTCATTTTCTCCCATTATGCAGGTTGTTGATGAGCATTTTAAACAGGATTGGCCTTTATCAGCCCTTGAAGAATACTGCTTACAGTGAGCTCCAAGACTGTGAAATTAGACCTGAAGGCTTTGTTTTAATGTGGTATCTTACCAGCTGGCTTTTTTTTTTTTTTCCCTTTTCACAGTTTAAATTTGCAATTGTAATGATGGGCCGACACCAATATCTCAATGAAGATGAGTATGAAGTGAACTTNTTTTTTTTATAATGGTATTTTTCTATTTTGTTTTTTTTTTTTTTTCCCTTTTCACAGTTTAAATTTGCAATTGTAATGATGGGCCGACACCAATATCTCAATGAAGATGAGTATGAAGTGAACTTGAAAGACTTTGAGCCCCAACCTGGTAAGTTGTTAGATAACCTCACTATTCTTTTGACCTGCTGAAGTTGCTCTGCCAGTTGTTACGTGATTATCCTTAACTCAGGATGAAGAAATAGTTTGTTCTTTGTATATAAAATATATGTAATAAATAAGCAAGTATTTATATATGCTTGTGCACACACTTAAGTGTATATGTTAGTCTGAGAATTTGTATTTTATAGGCATACAAATAACTAAATCTGTTTCCTTCTGAAATGAAAGTTTGCATTTGAATGACTAAATGGGTCAATATCAACATATTTTACAGAAGAGAGTAACAATGTCAGTTGTATCTTACCTGTACTGTCCATCTGCTCCCTGGTATGTTTGATTCTCACATTGTTACTGAAGTATATACTCATTTTATTGCATTAAGGGGCCTTATCATAAGATCCTTATTTTGAATGTGCTGCAAAGAGGTATTTGAACTCTCATATTCACTGAAGATGCTTCTTTGTTCTTGATATCTTCAATGAATCTGGAGAATCTAACAAGAATATTGTGAATGTGAATAGGGTGCTGTTTAGATTATTTTCCTAAGAGCTGATCTACCAGGCTACAATGCAGGTATGTTCTGAATTTGTTTGTGGATGGTCTCCCATCTTGCTTACTTGGCCAATGTTTGAAGCTGTATTCTTGGAGGGATTTGCACATGGGAGAAACTAGGTTAATAATTCAAAAATTTCACAACAGTGCAATTTGTGTTTCAGTTGGTAATGGCACCATTGAATCTGCAGTCTGGGCTCTGTTGAAAGCCATGAATTCATTGGGGTATTTCCCCCTCTAGTTTAGCTGAGTGTTCCTTTTTGTGAGCAGCTCTGTCAAGTAGAAATGAGATTGAGGACATCTTGCTCTGCAGTTCTGTTTTTCTGACAGTTACAAGCTCTGTCTTTTGTTGGAAGGTTATGCTAGGACCAAACTTTCACTCAGGTTTTTTTTCAAGCTGTGTTCTGGATTTATGTAACAGTTGTAGAGAACTCGTGTAACTGTCCCTTTATTTCAAAACCCACAGAGAGCAAGACCTATACTATTATTGAGTACTTTGCAGGAATCTAGCAAAACATTCTCTGATTGTGGTATGTTACACAGCTGGGTTTATGGCTGTGAATACAAGAGGACTTGCCAAAGCTTTGAATGCCTGCATCTATCCGCACAGGTCATCTGTGAGCAGAGGCTTGTGTCACTGGAGAGATCTCTTTTTCTGCACTAGCTGTGAGGAGTCTCTGGATGATGAACAGTTCTCCATGGGCACATAAACTCTTTTGTGTGCTCAGAGCAGGCAGTCTTGATTTTATTCTGTGAGTCTTCCATAGGGCAAGGCAATAGTCTGAAACTGTTGGACATTCTGAACAACGTAGAGCCAGTATTGCCAAAACAGTATGAAAGACTAACCAGGTAACTAGGCCAAGTGTACAGAACATGGCAGAAACTGGAAAAGAGAAAGCTTGAACTGTTTGTAGGAGTTGTAGGGAATGAGATATTAAAGGGCTTTAATTGAAGAGCTCATGGGAAGTTGCCTCTTTGATAGAATTCATCCCACCACCCCTGGAATTACTGTATGGGGTGATATCGTGCCCTAATGCCTTTTAATCTAAGTAGTATTTCAAGGAGTGGGGCTCGCGTATTTCTACAAATACCAGATTTGAACACATGCTGGACTGATTAAACCAAAGCTTTGGCATTTGCTAATTTGATTGATGTAGCCGATGTCAGTAGTTTCCATCTGCTTTTACAAAGATGCATTCTAGCAACAATTGTGCTGGCACTAAGTGTAGGACTTAATTTCTTTCTTTAAAAGACATTCAGGTGATCTCAGCAAGATTGACAGTTCTGGTTTATATTTGGCATTGACTATTATGTCAAACAAAATGACAAATACTTCTGACTGAAGAAAACATACCCAAAAATGCAGATGCAGGCAACCAGAAAGGTCAAGTGTTTTATGCTGTAGTGGTTGCAGTTGACAGCTTTGAATGTAGGAGTGTGCTTTTCTTGCTGAGGGGCTATTTAGTTTCTGCCTTTATCATTTCACTTCAAAGCACATTTGATGCTCTGCATTGAGGACATCTTAAAAGAGAATTTTTCCCGTTTGCAAGAAGTATGTGGACTGTGGATTTTCATGAAAAATGGTTGTAGATAAAACCTTATTAGGTTGAACAAGAGAAAAAAAATCTGTACGCTTTCTGTACTGCCTAAATATGACTAATTTTTTTTCCTCAGAAGATAAAGAGGAGGACAGTTACATCACTTATTAATGGATTATTTGCATTTTATATGAATTTAACAAATATTCCCACTTAAACCAGGTGATGAGAATAAATTAATATAGCAGAGAGAACTCCTAGTAGGCAAAGGCTGTATGTTGTCGTATTTGGATGCCGGATGCCTTCCTGTTTCAGAGGCTCAGCACTTTGGTGGAAGCTGGTACTTTGTGCCTGTGGCTGTAAATTATAACAGTAGTTCTCTTTAGCACCCACTTCTCTGCTGAAAGCTCCTGTAACTAATTGAAGACAAGTCAAGCTACCTGATCCAGAAGTGGCTGTCAAATGTGTTACTGAAAGAAAAGCAGTGATCAGGAATGCTGCCCTGTTGGCTGTGGAATAAAGGGTTATTCTACAGTCCTCTTCTATATACATTGGGATTCCTTGCAAACTGAACCGGGAACACACAGCAATAGCTTGTGTAAAGGAAACTTTCCAATTCAGTCTTAAAGCTTACTATTTTTTTTTCTCTCTTTTCTTTTCTAGGCAACATGTCTCATCCAAGGCCATGGCTAGGGCTTGACCATTTCAATAAAGCCCCAAAGAGAAGTCGCTACACTTACCTTGAAAAAGCTATTAAAATCCATAACTGACTTACTTAACCAGATTGTCAAGGCAAGGGACAAAAATAAGTGTGTGTGTGCACCTTTTTAACAACTGTAGAACTTTGGTACACGTGCACTATATCTGAAGTCTTCAGCAAGAGGATTTGCTGCTGATGTTAATTTTATTTTGTTGAGGCTGTTCAGTTTGGCTTCTCTGTATCTATTGACTGCCCTTTTTGAGCAAAATGAAGGTGTTTTTATAAAGCTTGGATGCCAATGAGAGTTATTTTATGGTAAACATAATGCAAGGCAATTGTCAGCATAATGAGGGAAGAGTTTAGTAGAACAGTTGACATTGGCAAAATATTTGTCTGTAGTACGTTTATAGATGGCATAAGCTGGCTGGCTGCCCATCCCAGTATGGTGTTCACCATCACTGCAGCTAGTAAGTCTTATGTTTAGACTCACATCAGATTTATTTCCTTCAGTTATACTTTAAATGACATTTTTGTGCATTTGTAAATGCAAAAAACTCACATCATCAATAAATAGCAATCTCTACTTCATTGTGTACATTGTTGGCACTTATTCGGGATTTTTGTCTCCTCCAGCTGCATAGAATCTTTTTTAATAAACTAGTTTTCGTTTAATTTAGTCACTACTTTGCGTCCCATTTTGCCAAGTGGATGCCCTGAGTCACAAAAAGAAAGATATTTGGGTCTTTTTATTAAATTTTCAACCATTGATAAACACTGTTGCGATTTGTTATGCCATCTTCTGGCAAATAGAAAGACACTCAAAAGTTGGCAAAAGCAAGTGAAAAGATTATAAATACCATTGATTTAGTTACCATGGGAAGAGATGGGGAAAACACAGGAACTAGCCTTTTAGCACAGAGGGCATGCTCACTAGTGTTTAGTAAGCTGTTGACTTTGTATAAAAATGGAGGAATAAAAAAAAAAAAAA
>NDXB01012995.1:89202-102061 GCA_002631895.1 Agapornis roseicollis | reverse complement strand
TTAAAATTTAAAAAAAAAAAGAAAAAAAAAAAAAAAAAAAAAAAGGAAAAAAAAGAAGAAAAAAAGAAAAGATGAAAATGTATATTTAATGACTGAACCTGTACAATTTAACACTTGGAGGTTAATTTTATTGGGTGAGTCTGCAAGTGAATTTCACTGATGTTGATATTCATTGTGTGTAGTTTTATTTCAGTCCCCAGACTGCTTCCTTTTCTTTTGGAGCTAATGCCAGCCGCGTGTCTAGTTTTGAGTGCAGTAAAGATAGAATCAGCAATTCACACTTAATTTTACATTCTTTTCCAGTATTTTATTTTGTTTCTGTAGCCGCAGTGTACAACAACTCTTCCTGTATATTGCCTTTTTTTGCTGGAAAATGTTGTATGTTGAATAAAATTTTCTATAAAATTTTTTTTGGTGAGTGATGACATGGACATTGAAGAAGATTTTTCCTCTCCTTGGAAATAGAGTTTTGGGAACTGTTTTTATTTGTGAGGTTTTGCTAAAGGTGTGGTGTTTTGTTTTTGTTTTGTTTTCTTCAGTGTTAACAATAGTATAATCCTCATGTTGTTTGTTTTGGGGAAGATTTTGTCTCATTGTTTTGTCTCATTGTTTTGGGTTTGGAGGGTTTTTTTTGTTTTGCTTTTGTTTTGTACCTCCTAACTTGTCAAATTTGGGTTTAATCAATAAAAGGTTTTCCAGGGAGGAGCCATGTACAAATAAGACAAATGGAAGAACTTATTTTACTAGTTTGTTTGTAAAGCTTGTAGTAGAGTTTTTGTGGTAGACTTGACTCTGCCTGCCTGTACAAAATTTTGTGGTCCAGATTCTCAAGTCTAATACTATAAATGCTGTAAAGTGAAATCTGGAGTCTCTAAAGGTAAGCTTCCTCAATAGAGTAATAGATTCCCACTGTAACGTGTTTGTTCCCTGTATCCATAACTAAAACAGAAAATGCTTAGAAGCTTCCCTTTCTCAGACCTATCAGTAAACGTTGAGTAGGGGGTGAGTACATGTGATGGCCATTATAACTTTTTCTGAGATGGATTCTGATGATTACTGAAAACACCAGAAAGGATTTTTAAATTGAATTTTAAGATCTAATTCATTCTTTTAGCTTTAAGATTAACCAATTGCTCAAGTTTTAGGCATGTTTGGGTTTGGGTTGGTTTATTTTTTTAATTTGTATCTTTCAGTGCTTCTGACTGTCTCTGATTTCTAGGCAAGGCTTTTCTTTTTTGTTATCTGAGCTCAGAGATCCAGGTAGAGGGAAGTGCTTTAAATGGCTTGCCTTAAGTGGACAAAGTTTTCCTTCAGTTTGTATTTGCATCGAAGTGGTGAGAATTAGGACCCCATCCAAGTGGTGTTTTTACTCGTACTTGGATTGTCTCTGCAGGCTTTCAGCAAATGACAGGATTTGTATTCAGAACATTTTGGTAAAATCAGATACTCTGGTCAGCAGAAGTAAGCCCTAATTATGTTTCGTGACTTTAATGTTACAGTAACTGATCTAAAATTGAGCTTGTAGCCAAATGTCACTAATTTTTCACATTCATGCATAGAATGTTGGAAGCTTTCAGGAGATACCTTAGGGAATCACAATGCTTCCTATTTCAGAAGAGAATACCACTAACAAAGTAAATTATGGGTGCCTTTTGATTTTTTTAGATGACGAGTTTTAGTGTGCTTCACTGCTTGTGCTGTTCCCTCGCTGGTTTTGAAGAGATGGTACATTCAGGCATTCCAGATACAGTTCTCAATAACTGAAGGTTTTTAATGAAAAAAATAAATTCTTTTTTGAAGCATAAGTAACTTGTTCAAAAGTGGAAACACAAAGAGAAGAGGAAGACAGGCAGTTTCTCAGGTGCAGTATATTTAGTTCATTCTAAAAAAATTTACAAGAATACAGTTCTCAAAATTACTGGGTTTTTTTCAAATTTTTTATTCAGATTTTGGAATTGTCTGGATAATAAGCAGTGAATGCATTAAATGAAGTTAATATAAGTGTTAAGCAATAAGGATGTAATTTCATGGTACAGATCATCAGAACAAAATGATGTTAAATGGCCCATCTGAATTCTCCCTAGGAAAATAGCAAGCATTGTTCCTGTAGATTTACATATAGTGCCTTTTATCCTAAAGAAGTCCAAAGCATTCTGTGAGATCTAAGCAAATCACACCAGTGACATAGCTGCTGATTAGAGTGACAGCCAACCAAACACCCTGTGTTACAAGAAGGCCTACTGAGCAACACCTGGACAAACCTGTGCTGCCCCAGGATGCGTTGGAGGGATCGGGCCCACGTGCCGCAGGACGTGCCGAATGTGCAGTGCCTCCTGCGTACTGGATCTACCTCAGCTGCTGCCCCTCCAGAGCTGGCATGCCAGCATCTTGCCCACATCCCATCCAGCATCCCACTGGAGCTCGGACCCCCTGCCCTGTGGGCTCTGTGCTGGCTGCAGGTGTCAGGGCCCAAATAAAAGCTGTGCCGTAGTTTTGCTGGTGAATATCCTTTGTGAGAAATCATTTTCTGTAGGAACTGTGTATATTGTAAATAAAGTAGACTAGGATAAACACTGGATTGGTGTCCTGTCTGTTCATTTTAGAGAAGATTAGGTGTGAAAGCTAAGGAGTCACTCGGAAGTCCAGGGTGATTTTGGTTAGACCGAGGAGATAAATTCTGCAAAATTCAGCTGACCTGTGTGTTAAGACTGACATTCACAGTGTAGGGAGAGCTGGCCACAAGGCAAAACGTTGATTTCTGTGGCAGTTCCCAGTTTTTGAACTCTTTGTTTTTTTCTTGGAGGAACTAAACAATGATTTGGATGTTGAGGCAGAAAGCATCAGTGTTTGGTGTGTGAATGCTGTGGTGTCATTTATTGTTGGCTTTTAAACCAGCCTGGTCGTTAGGGTCAGAAAAAGGGGAAATACTAACCTGTGCTGTGCCCAAATCTGGTTTCAGATCTGTGCTCAACATCATTTCTGTCCCGGGTGATGTTGAAATTAGCCATGTACCAAGCACAGCAGCAGTAAATTACATTTGCCAACCACCAGGCTGTGCCTGGAAACCTGCATTCTGTTATTAAATACTTGTGTAAATTGTTTGAACATCTCCAACTATTGGTGTAAAAATGATTCAGCTACTTCTGTTAAATGATTCCTGCACATCTTAAATCATATAAATAATTTCTTATGTATATATTCATGTGAATTTTTGCTCTGTCACCTTTTCTCCTGTTACTGGTTCAATGCGTTCCTAACCACTACTTAACAGCAAAGCTTGCTGTTTCACAGACAGATTTTAAAATGGAGAAAAATCTTGCCATTTCACACGTTAGTTTTGTTATGAAACCTGTTGGGCCCATGTGTCTCTGACTGCTTGTGGATTTAATCCGTGTGGTGTTATTTGAGCCTGGGCTGAAGTAGGTTGGTTCCCCAGTGGATGGGGCATTACTGACCTAGTACAACAGAAGGCACTTACAATTGTACCACTGGGCTGGGAGATGGAACGTGTCAGCCTCGACAGAAATGCCTCCCTTGAAAGGCTGCTCTGCGGAGCCTGTGCTCTTGGAGGTTGTGAGTTTCTAAGTGTGCATACACCAGTAACTCACACAGGTGATGGGCAGTGTGTTTCCCGGTGGCTTGCTTTGGTTGCTGCTATGCTGAGGTCCTAAGGAGGGCCAGGTCTGCTCCAGGCGCTATTTCTTGGTCCGTGATGCTCATCAGCACGGGTTGGCCCGTAGAGCTGCAGATGTGGGGCATGCTAAATCATGCTCTGCTTGCTTTACAGACAGTTTGTGCTTGGCTAGTAGCCGCGGTGTCCTTCAGCAGCATCCCTCCGTGCTGCTCCTCTCACCTTCAGCAGGTCACCGTGCCTGTTTGTGGTGCCTGCCACGCTGCCCCAGCCTGATCTCCCTCTCTTTGGTTTGAACTGCTTGGAAAACGCCAGCGATCCAATGTTCTTGTGCCCTCCGAGCCCTGGAGCTCGGGGCAGTCCCCGTCCATCCACCTTGCTGCAGCGAGGGGTCCCGCAAGGGGGCGCAGTGTGGCGGGAAGGGCGCCGCCGTGCGCGGCCGCGCTGGGGGCTCTTGTATGCCGCCGCTGGCAGTGCCGGGTGGGCACAGGGCCGTGCCAGCGGGGAGTGGTGTGCTGCTGAGGGGGCACAGCGAGTGGAAGCTGCGGGCTGCCCTCCCGGAGCGGCCTGCGCCGCCGGGGGAGGCTGTCGGGCTCTCTGGTGTCCCCCCGGGGTGTCCTGAAGTGAGGAGGGTTCTCTGCGTGCTGGTGGCGGCAAACCCCTCCCACGGCGAGTCCCGGCCTTGAAGGGATCTCCGCGGAGCTGGAGCCAATGTGCCTAAATGGCTGTTGAGGGACACGCTTTTCTTTCTGCGGCTTAAGAGGACTAAATAGCTGCAACAAATAACGCGATCGAACGTAATGTCAGAAGAACTGGGAGGTTTAAAGATGGTTTTAACTACAAGATGGCTACGGATCCTTCCCACCGCTGGCAGGGTACCTCATCCATAGACAGACAATGTCAGGGGTCAGCCTGAGTGCTGCCAGACACGCACCCTGCTTGCCGCTGAAATTACGGTACTAACACGAAAACGCTTGTGATGAAACGTTGAAATCAAGGGTTTTTTACATTCTTCTGGTGACTTTTCCAGCCAGCAATAAACAGCAGCCTATCCTGTCAGTGTTGAGCAGGTTCCTGGCACCTTCTGGACATATAACTGCAGAGATTCGGTTTTACAAGGTAAGTGTCTTTGGATGAGAACTGAAAGCTCTCTGCGAAGCCCAGTAAACCCTTGTCTGGGAGGTGGTGCACTGCAGTGGTGAGGCAGAGAGGTGAAATGAAGGCCTTGTGTTGTGGTACTGGTGGCTTTTTTCCAAGCTGTGCTTGTTGATTTGGTATGTTTGCCTGTTGGTTCTCGGTTTGTGAACGGGCTGTCCCAGGCTGACCAGTGTCTCCGCTCTGGATGCAGTGGGTCATGGAAGCACTACAGACAGGAGATGTTTTGCCAGTATTGTTAAAAATACCAAGTTTATTTTCTTACCTTGTATGTAATACAGTAAAGAGTTTCATAACTTAGTGTTTTGTTAATAAATAATAAGCTACACTGTACCACCCACAGCCCTGCAGGTGTAGTACTATGAAGAAGAGCAGAGAGGTGAAATTCCAGTCAGTCAGTTCCAGTGCATAGAAGGTTAAGTGTTCCCTAAAATATGCATGTCCAAACCTCTCAGTTAGTGATGGGTTGAAAAGTCCAGAAGAGTGTGTCCCAGCTGGGTTGGAGATCTGAGAGCAGTAGTAGTAGCACTGAAGTAAATACTCATGAGCTGGTCACTTCACAGCTCAGGACAATGAATCGAATAGAGCATAAATACAGGTGACACTAAATTAGTCTTCAAGGCTTTTTGTTTTAAAATATGTCCAACTATGTGATGGTAAACTCCAGATGGATTCACCAGCAAGGGAGTTGCAGAACCTAAGCCTACTCCTATATATTTCATACCAGTAGTTTTATGTGTAGAATCTTACGCAGTGAGGAAACAGAGACTTGATGCCATATGGTTGCATAAACTCTTTCTATAGCCTTTTGTATCTATAAATATGAAAATGGCAGCATGGGCAGTAGTGGTCTGCGTCCTTGAAGATCCTCACAAAGAAAGGTACGAAGCAGCATCCGAAACAGCACCTACAGCCAAAGAGGAGGTGGACATGCACAAATGATTTACTGACTTTGCTTTCTGCTTGGCTGCATCTGTGGTTTTCTTCTACCTTATTCTGTCTGCCCTTTCACTGCATAAATCTCAAGTCTTCTAATGTTTGAAGCATCTTCCAAAAAATCATCTTCACCAGTAACACTTGATTCATTAGTCTGATTCTGAGCCTGATCCTAAATTGTATTGGGGCAGCAGATAGTGTACCAGTTTTTGCTTGTCAGTTAGATTTAGCAAGTTTGCATCCCCTGTAGCCATGATGACTGTATCTAGAATGGACAAAATAACTAATTTCCAAGTAGAGAAGGGTAAACCATCTATACAAGCACTAGCTATAACTTTGGGGTTTTAATACTTTTTTAACCTTCTGCTATGAAGAGTCTTCAAAGCATGCATGAAAGCTTACCCAACCATGCACAAGCTGGTGCACAGAAGGTAGGACAGTTTGCCCAGTCTGTAGGTGACCTGTGTAGTGATGTGCTGGCGGCAAGAAGGGCATATTGTGGATGTTGGTTTGCTTGAGAAGATTCCTGCTACGATGATTGGAGGCTGAGACACCATGTAAACTGAGAGCAAGAGGAAATGAGAAGGAGCAAAATTAGAAGTAAAGGATATCTTTTACAAGTTATAAAGTCTTAATTGGAGAACGTAGGTTCTTAACATGGCTGATCTATAAGCACGTATGTTCCTATTGCTGATTTTGAGTATATTCATAAGAACCACAGTACTGCTTGTTCTGTGTATCCCAGTATGTTGCTTCTACCCACAGCGAGTATTAACCCGGATAAGGACATACACAAGGAATTGCCTATGCAGTAACCCCCATTGTCAAGCAGTCTCCACTAGCCCCTCTGACATTGAGAAGTTATCTTCTGATACTTAAAATAATATGAAAAACCATGTTCTCCTTGAAGAAGAGATATGAAGGCTATAGAAGAATTTTCTGGACCAAATCTTCAGTAGTTACAAGAAATTCATCAGAGTAGTTATTCTAACATACAAATGTCATTACATGCTCGTGCTGTGCTTAGTCAATGAAGTCTATAGCTTCCCTCATGTTTTTTCAGTCTGGACTTGACTGTTGTACTTCTTGAAGGGCATGGCTCTTGTAGGTACATGAAGGCTATTTTCTCAGAAATGTTTTCAGTGAAAACTATGATTTTAAACATTCTAAACCAAATTTAGGGTACATTCATACTGTAGCCTGAAGCAAAACTTTCAGAGTGGGAAGGTATTGTCAGATAGATAGGATATAGTATATCTGAGTTTAATTGCCTTCTGGTCTTAGTGATTTTTAACAATGTTTTGTGTCTCCTCCTGTAAGAGATGTTATTCGACTGTTCTGAAAGTCCTAGTTCCTAGCTGGTTAAAATAAATAAATAAATAAATAAAATTGGGAGCTTCTGTACATTATTTAATGCTCAAAAACCAAGTCCGAATCGCTCATCTTAGTTTATCTTCCAGCATTTCTAGGGAAATTTTCCAGCCTCTTAGATTGGAGGGGTTTGTGTGTGTGTCAGAAAACTCCCATCTTCTGTGTTGATTTTAAACCTAAAAATATTTCACTTTTGTTAGCATGTAGAACCTTGAAAATTATCAGAAACACAGTCCCCTGGCACTTACCTGGTTGCTCAATGGTAGCAGTTTCCCGATAGGAGTAAGGTGGGGGAGCAGGATACTCATAACCCCCTGTTCAAATTAAAACAGGGAAAACCATAAAAATTTGTACAACTTAATGCTTCCTGAAAGCCCCATTCAGAGTCTGGTAAGAAGCTGCATTGGGAGGTGCCTTGCAGAGAGGGCCTTATGTGGTTCAGTGAAGTACAGGGCAAAAATGCTGTGTTGAATCATGGAATTTTAGAGGCAAAAGAGCCCATAGTGGCAAGCTCCTCATTTCCAATATAACATAAACTGAGAAACCAAATTGTTTTTTCAACACAAAGGCAGTAAATGCATCTCTTCCAGCATAACACTGAAATGTTACTTGGTTTTAATTTAAGGATTCCATTGGTAAAATATCCACTGTACCTCTAACTAGTTCCAGTGATACACTGAAATTTTGTTAGTATTTGGAGCCTTTTTCTTGCTTGAATTTTATCTGCCCTCAGCTTCTAAGTAATTTCATCGTACCCTTTGTTCTAAGAAAAAAAAGTTGAAGATCTTTTTACTTTTGCTGTAGAGAAAGGAAGCTGGTGACGAAGACACCTTGTGCTTTTCTATTTTTTTAGTTCTGATCTCACAGTTTAGGAGTGTAATCATCTTACCTGAGCGTGAAATAAATGAATGTGTAAAATATACATTCGTGAATACATTCAAAATAAATTAATGTATAAAACTTTGCAGCCAGCTGGCATAGATGTGGTCTGCAGCAGGAGGACAGTCCCTGTGAGAAGTCTTGTTTGATCAAGCCTGCACAGCATCAGAGAAGCTTTTGCCCCAGGCAGAGCAGTGTTGACGTGGCAGTCCACCCTGCACAATTGAGGCTTGCAGAAACAGCGTGAGTTCAAACAGGAAATAAGGCCACAGGGATACAAAATGAGATAAAAAACTGGATTTTTCCAAAGTGAAACAAAATATAATGGCAAAGTTGAAAAAATGGTAGCAATGTTTCCTTGAATGGCTTGCCAGAAGTGGTAGAGATTTGCAACATCATTTGGTTTTAATGGTTGGGTGTTTATAGTTGCCAGGTTGTTTGTTGGTTTGTTTTTTGTTGTTTGTTTCTTTTGTTTTGGGGTTTTGTGGTTTGTTTTGGGGTTGGTTGGTTTGTTTGTTTGTTTGTTTTGAGGGGGGTTGGTATAAAAACAAATTTGTAAAGAAATTAAAAAATAAAGGGTTTCCTTCTGATTTAGAAGAGGAATATTAGCACAAGTGAGATAACACTTGATGTGGTTTTGTGAAGGATCTGCAAGGACAAGACACTGCAGCTCAGTGTTAAGATGTAGTTGAGTAGTTCACAAGTGACTTTTTCTCCTTAGCCTCTTGCAAGCTCTTCTGACTTTAGAAAGAGGCCAGAGAGGTCTTTGGAGACAAAAATACTTATTGAGAGCTCATCAGAATAAAATGCTCTGACAATGAGTCAGGGTTAGAGGCGCAGTATTGACACATCTAGCCTTATCAGTCACCTTCTGACCTCCCATTCTGATTTTGTGTTCCAGTCCTGTCTGGTGAATGGCAATTTCCTCAATAGCAGGAAGGTAACAAAGGTAAAATCACTGACATCTCAGTGTGTCTTTTAATGAGTGTGCCTTGAACAGGCACAAGACAAAGAGGTGTTGTGAGGTAATTATGTAGATGTGAGATCAATGCCTAGTTTCAGAGGGAAAAGCCAGCCCAGCAGAGCAGCTGTCCACACTTGCAGTCATTGTGCTGAATTGTCACCACTCAGTCATGATGTTTTCCCCATGGTACAATAGTGGGGAGGGGTTGTTCATCCCTGTAGAACCTGGCTGCAGAACTGACTCATGTAGGGAGGGCAGTTCTGGGCAGCAGGAGCATTTGGGAAAAGGCCAGTCCTCTGGAAAACTAGATTACAATTCAAGCAAGATTTAGCCTATCCACATACAGTTTGCTGGCTGAACATTTGCTTGTTAGAGACATGAAATTATTGTAGAGATACAACTGCAATTCTTTTTCCAATAAAGCATATGTTGTTTCAAAAATTAACTAAACCAACAAAAATGTTCTTTTGCCATTGTAAGTGATGTTTCTGTTAGAAGATCCTATCAGCTTGCCTACCTCAACCCTAGTTTTATATGCTGGCATAGGTACTTTCTAAGCTCATCATGTCCTGGCTAAACTGGGCCCTTTAGAGCTGGCTCAGGTACACTATCAATGTTTGTCACACAACCACTAAGAGGGTGCTCTTTCCGAAGTCCTCACAGTGAAACCTGCTTACCTTCTTGGTTGCAGTACTCTGGTGCAGAGGGTTCTTGTGCGTAGGGCTCCTGGCGCGGTTCATACATAATCATAGGAATTTCCGCACGTGCCTTCTCACTGGGCATCTCTGCAGTTCACCTGCCAAAAGCAGTGCAAACTAAAATCCACTGTGACTTCCGGTGCCCTGTAATGCCTGCTTCTGTAATTAGTTCTCACACTCAGATTTTACTTAGAGGAAAACCAGCAGTTCTCATATTCTGGCTTTTTTATAGACTGAAGTTCAGTCAGTTCCTGTTACATTTCATGATAAGGGAGATGGGAAGGGAGAAGATAAAATACCATTTTTACATATTTCTTTATACTGTAAAGCTAAAAATGTTCCTCCTGGAAAACACACTAGTCAGAGTGTGTAAACTCGTGACTGGAAGTGTTACCTTTGCAGAAAAGTTAACCTTTTTTTTTTCCTATGGGTTGTCAAAGCAATCAAGGAGGGGTAGAGCACATTTGAAAAACCTTCGTGTGTCATTAAGTCAGAGCCAGCAACAATGCAACAAGCAGTGGCAATCTGGATCTGTCTTTCCTTGAGTTGTTGTGCAACCTTATCATTGTCATTATCACAACCAGTTTTGTACTGTGAAACTATTATCTCATCACTAGTGTGACAGGCTTTTGTTGTGCAAGATCATTATTAAATATGACAGCACTGCCTGAGGCTCTGAACAGGATCAGGCCACAAAATATGTGTGTTTTGCAGGTGTTAGCAGGAACTACTCCTCACAATAAAGGAGAGTGGGAGGAAGAGGACACAGATGTGTCTGCATTACTGCAAGTGGAATGGTGTTAATTATTTCTAGCTGTCCCTTAAACCAGTATTAGCCTGTTGGTTTCCTACTAACGTTAACTGTAGGAGGCCTTTGCAAAAGAAAGTTACAGCCTTTTGCACAGATCAGCAAGGTATGGCAATTTTGTGAGGAAAAAAGGAGGAAAGATTTTTGTGAGAAGCTTCTAAATGAGCCTGATGCAGGTTTAGTGGCTGCTCAGGTTACTCCATTTAACTCCTTGCATTCCAGCTAAATGTCTTGTGTTGCTGTGCAGGCACCTTCCCTGGTTCAGATCAGGACTGTGCCCATCTCTCTTGCTCAGTGGTGATGCAAAAGTGAGGGGTTCTGTTGTTAAAAGACACTTGGATAAGCAAATAGAGTCTAAGAAATGTAGGCTTTGGCAAGTCAGTGCAAGCTGGCTGAATATTAGATTAAACTGGTGTAGGATAGAAATTGCTGAACAAGACAAGATGGTCTGAACAGGTCTGTTTTCAAGGAGCACTGGAGGGGAATATGGATAGGGGAGGCCAAAAGATGGGGGAGTTAGTAGTGCTGAGATAAAGCATCAATCCTTTTAGGGAGGAAGAAAAGGAGGAATCTGAAAATACCATTAGGAAAGAAGTAATGTGATTTTCACAAATCTGTATGAATTGAAAGTGATATTGGAAAATGGTAGGAGAATTAATACTAAAGGGGATAGGTAGAATGGTGGCAAGGAAAAAATCAGAAACGCAGCATTGGCCATGTTAAAGCCAAAGATGTTGGAGAAAATTGCTAATATCAGGATTGAAGAGGAGGGATGGGTATACTTGTTATAAAGAATCTAAAATAGGTAATTGGGAGTGTCAGAGGTATTAATAGGCCATTGCTGAAGCTTTATCAGGATCCCACTGAGAACAAAAAAGAAATGCTGAGAATCAAGAGAACTTGGGTAAGATGAAGGTGTTTGAGCCAAGGGAGAGTAATGATTACAGAGAAGGCAGACAGTGTGTCAATAGTAACTGTGGGTTCAGGAGTGTGCTGATAGACAATATTGCATTAGCCAGTATTGACCAAGGTTTGTTTACCTGGGACAGGGATCAGTGGGCAAAATTATAGGGAGTCTTTAAGTTTTTGGCTTACTGTTATCTTGGTACTTAAACACCATACACTAAATACTGGGTGGTGTCGATTTGGGTGACATTTCTGCTGAATTCATCTCATTCACTGTGAAGCAGGAAAAAGAAGAAAGGGCTTTTGGATTTCATCCAGTGACTATAGGCCCAGGCAAAAGGCCTGTTGTAAGGCATAATGTAAGAGGGAATAATAATGGTTAACATAGTGAGAGTGTTGCATATTAACAGGTGAATGCAAGCAAACACTGAGTAATTCTTGCTCCACCCAGTGAGGTATTAGTATAATATCACCAGTTAAATGTATAGGACAAGAGATACAGAAGTGAATCAGCAGCAGAGCCAGTAGTGTTGGAGTCCTACTGGATGCCAGGTTTGTGCTTGATCTATTGAGCCGTCAAGCACAGAAGCTGTGAGCCATAAGCTGTTGATAAAGTTGATGCCCTGAATTTGCTCACTTACAGTGTCTTGATATATGTGCTTCTAATAGTGCTATCAGTAGCTCTGTGTATTTTGATAGAGGACCTGCCTCAGAACAGATGTGAGAACTGGATGGGCAGCTGGGCCTCAGTTTCTACAGAAGCTTCTTCAGCCTACCTGGGAGAAAGTACCAAGGTGTTTGATACCCTCTGGGCCTGAATGGTGCAAGTCTGGAGGTCCACAAAAGGCATTCTGTAGGATATTTTATGCAACAAAGTAGATCCTTTAATTTGTCATGTAAGTGATTACTCTCAGTTCTTGGTTGCAACAATGTCCAGTACCTGAGAGCAATCTGGTGCTGTGCCCCCAAGCCTGTAAGTGTTATTGCCATAGATTAGAGGTAGAGACTTTCATCTCGTTTATGATCATCTGCTGAGTATATCTGATGGGTATGGGCAAGAACATACAGTGTTAGTAGTCCTGTAGGAAAAAGATGTAAGGAGAAATACTGGTCAGCAGTTCTTGAAGAGCAGGAAAATGTCCTATAAACTCTACTTCAGAAACCAGTAATATCTAAAAGGCCAATACTTAATAGCTAGAGAGGTGATGTAAATTGCCTTCTCTGCAGTCACACTGAGCAAAGGGAGCTCTCTGCAAGGACACAGCAGGCCCTTCAGCACTCCTGAAGTGGAGGCTTTGTTTATCTGAAGCACTCAAGATTGAATCAAACAACTGCAAGCTGCTTGATTTGCAGGCAGGAATATGAAGTCCCAAGGGCAACAAAACAAGTCTGTGCCTTTTCTCCTCTGAAGTTTCAGTCTCCTGTACATATAATGGGTTTGCATTGGAAAATAAAGCTCACTTGAGTCCTGTGGAAATTACTATTAAAAAAAAAAAAAAAAAAAAAAAAAA
>NDXB01012995.1:41903-89096 GCA_002631895.1 Agapornis roseicollis | reverse complement strand
AAAAAAAACTCAATTTAGAGCTGTGGAAAATAATATAAAAAAAAAAAAAAAAAAAAGGAAAATCACACCCAGAGGCATATTCACAAAGAGCTAACTCAGGGAAAGAGAGTTGGTAATGACAAAGCCATTGATTGTGTTTCAGGAAGGACATATCCTAGGGGAGGATGGGCAACAGCAGTTTCCATCATCTTCCTCTGGATTTGCTCCAGGCACTTGTGTTCTGGTGTGAAGAGCAGTGTCATGCAGCCACAAAAAGCTGCCGAACTAACAAATTTCACGGCAGGGCCCAGCTCTCACCTGAGCCTCTGCACATTCCCTCCCAATGTCCCTGATGGCTACATAATACCACAGATGAGCGTAGTTTGATGTGTACCTGCAAAGAGGCACAGGTGCTGTCATTTTTGCTTGGTAAATGGGAAACTGAGGCACACAGAGGACAGTCTTATCAGGAGTCCTGACAGAGTTGTCATTTGGCCTCCCCTGTGTGGTTCAAATAATTGAAAAGAAGAAGCATGGCTTTCCTCCCCTCTGTGGTATTCTTTGGAAAGGTTTTTCAGGTGCTGCATGTTTGCAGGGGTGGGTACAGAGAAGGTGCCATCAATGCGAATCATTTGTTGCCTTTCAGAAATACTTTTTTCAGTTTGATTTCAAGTTTGTTGGAAATACACTTTTCCCACAAACACTTCTTCAAAGGTGACATTGTGGTATTTGAAATTGAAGCATTTGTGAGCCTCAAGAGTCCCATGTGATTCATGCGTGGTTTGACTTAGGTATAGCTCAGCAAAACACAAACTGGGAGCTATGTCACAGTCATCACAGAAATCTCATTATTTGAGTGCTAATGCATCTTTGATTTAGTCTTACAAATGTGACAATGAAGTATATATGATTTCATTTGAAAACTGAAGTTCACTGCAGTACTATTCCTTCTCCATTTATATTCAGAAATTGCAGTCTGAGAAGAAGAGGAGGCAGATGGAGTTTGGCAGGTGCATGTGTATCAGTCTAGGTAACATTTCCCTGGAATTCTGTTCTCTTGAGGGAATGATGTGGTACTTCTGTGAAAGCTGATAAAGATTTACTAATCTATTATTAATAATAATAATAATAATAATGTTAATTTACTATTTAACTGGGGGGGTTGTTTTAGCAAGACTGTTGGTCTTATACCGCAGACTCCAAATGAAGTGTCAAACCAGTTTTCTAAAGAGCTTGGCACTGGCCTATTCCAGTCGAAGCAATGGTGCTGCTCCCAGGACCCAGACCTGGATGTAACCGCACAAAGTATCTCACACTTCTGGGATTGGAGGAGGAAATGTAGGGACAACGTGGATGTGTGAGAGAGGGAGTAAAGCTGTAAAGGGCTGTTTCTGTGCCCTGCCTGTACTACAGCTGGCTCTAAGAACTGGATCAGTATCATGTCACCTGGCAGGTGGTTTTCCTATTTGGCTATCACATCATGTACCAGGATACCATCCAGAATCTTAGGCAGGACAAGAAGCAGACACTTTGTAAGTGTTTAATCTGCATTCCAGCTGATATCAGTGTGAGATTTGCCAGTGACTTCAATAAGAGCAGATTCAGAGATGGAAGAAAGGGAACATAGAATTTGGGAGGAAGCATTAAGTGATTCATGGATTTGAAGAAGATAGAATAATGCACTCAAAATTTCTTCGTTTTGTAAGATTAATGTTAAAATATAATAGTGAGTGATCTTTAGATTTCATAGATATATATACCTCATCTATATACCTCATGTGAGGTATAGATGTTTTCACCAGTGGTGTTTTCACCACTAGTGAGTGATCTTCAGATTTCATACATCTGTTGGCTTGCAGGATACTAGTCCAAAGGCTTTCAGTTTACTCTAATGTGTTCTTGTTCTCCTTTCATTACTAGTTTAATGCTTTCTTGGGCATTTAGCCCTTCCAGCTGCATTTATGAGACAATTTAAGTTTCTGGTATTTAAAAGAGTGACTATAAAATGCCATTTGCTAGCATGCCATTGCAGCTACGGCTTGAACAATATCGAGTGCTGTGTTTTACTTTATTGAAACAGTTAATTCTAGTTTTCAGCTAGCAACAAAACACTGAATTCTTCAGTGGAGAGATCTTTTCCCCTTAGCTCGGAGTTGATTGTTTATTGTAATATTCGCAATGTGCTGAGGCTTTTCAGATGTTCGGAAAGGAAGATTTCCAGCTCTAACACAGCTAAACAAAGATTTGGGGGAACAGCATTCAGGTATTTGTTTATTCTTATTCTTAAAATAGAAGCTAAAAGACTACTGCTGACAGCAAAGTAAAAATTGGACATTAAAAGGTATTCAGGGTGTCTTGACAGCCTTTTCAATGAGATGAAGGGTGCTCTGCCAATTCCCTGTTCTTTACTCCCAGATTTCATTTTAAATTCTATTATTATTCTGGCTTTTAAGCCTGTACCAGGCTACCAGCTTTTTTTCTCAAACAGAGAGGATGTAGCTATGGGGGATTCAGCTGAGTATGAACTGTATTTCTCTTTGCAAACTCTTCACCTTGTTCCTTTGGCTTGTCTGTTGACTGCACTGACTTACTAGCCATTATGCAAGGTCACTGCTTAAAGTGGTCAGTGGAACAAGTTGGTGGTTCATCTGTTGAAGTTATCAGGATGTTCTTGTTATTGAGCCAGGGAGCCTGAGTAGAACCTAGAAAGTCACTGTGCAGATACAGCTTCTCCTCCCCTTGTGTGGAACGGGAGATATTTACTTGTAATCCAAGTCCCTATGGCTTAAATGGAAGTTTAGACTAAAATGAGCATAACCATTGTTCATAAAATCAGGAGGAAGCATATAGTGAGCAGTGAAATGTTGGTGAACTAAGCTCTACTGAGAAAGAAATAGCTTTTTGCTTCTTCCGTTTTGGGGAAAATCTTCTCTCCTCCATGGTATTGTAAATGGTAACACAGAGGCAAAGAGATTTGGAAGGTTTGGAGGTTTGTTCTGGTTTGGTGTTGTTTACTGTGATGTGTGCCCAGAGGGCTGGTTGGTTGGTTACTGGGCTTGTGCAAGCAGCTGCAGCATTTGTGCATGCAGATCAGGATCCTGCCCCTGTCTATGTGGACTCACAGTCCCTTGCTGGATAGGGAAGGACTCACTGGAATTTCCAGGCCTGGCCCAGAGCATATGTCAATGTTTGGTTATTCCTTCATGAAGGGAGCTCTGGTTTATAATTCAGTACATTTACTGCTCCTGTTGCTCTCACCTTAAAGCCGTTCAAAATACTGTGAACTTTCAGAAACCTAGCCTAAAATCGTTCATGATAGTTTATCCCTGTTTGTTACTGTGCTAGCATCACATGTCTATAGAAAAACCTGCTCAGCTTAAGACAGCCCAGAGAACATTTCTGGCTCTCTGCAGCCTTTCCATCACAGGGATAAGCAAGCTTTTGAGTCTTTCTTGTTTCTGTACAGTTAATTCATCATTGACTATGAGCAGCCAGTGAGCTCTGTCCTCAGCCTATATAATGGTATGAATGTCATCTTATATTTAATGGAAATGCTGGTTTTAGAACAATCTAGTAGCACTTTTTCTTTTTCCAAAGCCATATCAGGCTGATAGTTTGTATTTATGCTTTTATTGACCAGCAGTAGGTCTTTCTCCTCTAATGTCATTTTGTGCTAATGAACTGCCAGCTTGTAGCTGAAATTCCTGGTACAATTTTCTAACTTCACTGCTTTGTAGCATTATAACACATATGAATTCTGTCACAGCATTTCTCTAGGTTTTCTTATTCTGTGTAATAGATCTTCTGCTTCCATGATTTATTTCTTCATTCATACATTTTATTAGCCACTCCTATGTTTCTGTCAAGGTTATAAATTAAATCACTGAGTAAGACCCATCACCTTGGATGCAAACCAGATGTATCTCTTATATACTGTTCGTTTACTCTTTGAAGTATAATCCCTTGCTTCCCTCAGATGAGCAACTTTATTCAGATTTAAAGGGCCTTTATTCTGAAGAATGAGCATGCCTGGGCCCTGGGATTGCATTAGAATTTGTACCTCCCTAATTGCCATTACAAAAATAGAGTCCCAGCCTCCCCACTAAAAGGAAGTATTGTCCAGTGGTTTGTGTATTAACTGGAGTGTGTGTGTGGGAAAGATGGGCTCAGTTCCTGTTCTGCAACAGTGATGATGAGCAAATTAATTAGTCTTGGTTTTGCTTAGCTCTGTTGTATATGGAAACCCTGTATTGGGAAGACACTGCAATCATTCTACAGTGTCATGGCCCACATTTGGTTATGCCTTGTCTTAAAATTTGAGCAAACAACAGAAGATAGGAAATGCTGAGTTGTCCTCTATTAACATGATTTTGTCTTTCACATTCTCTTCTAGCTGTTGGAATTGAAGGAAGCCTTATGCGATTGTTTCCAGCAGTTCATCATCACCTTCAAATTTGATATTTGCCTTTTAATTATTTTATGGATTAACATTCCTTTAGCAACAGCATTGAATCATAGGTAGCCAGCATTTCATTTATACCCATGTAAAAATAATGTCCATAACTTGTCCTTCAATTGAAAACTGACCAAACAGCTCAAGTAACATGTCATATAGAATCTGGACCTGGTTTAGCAACTTTTGCATAGTTATTATGAATAAACATTCATTTGAAGAAAGCAGGTATGTGTCCTGCTCTTATGTGTAAGCTAAACCCATTCCCATAGAGGATTAGTGTGACTTTCGATTCTTACTACTCTTTTCATCTTAACCTTATCAGAAAGCTTGTTTTCCTCTTTTTCATCTCTGATCTGTTCTAGGAAAAAGTTAAAATATTCTGAGAAAAATCTTTGCCTTCAAATTTTAGGAACGTGGGAGAGATCTTGGAGATTTCAATTCAATCATAAAGAGTTAACATTTACAGCAGAGAGCTACAGCTGTCAGCTCCTTGAGCTCACTGTCTGGTTTAATCCTTGCCACTTCCCTTCCTTTACTCCCTAAGGAGCAAACATAGTATTGATCCCAAGTAACTTGAAAGCTCTTACCTTTAGGTAGCTCTGGCAAATCTTGGGAGCAAAACCGCTTCAGGAGTTGATCACTTCATCCATGCCTTTTCAATGTGTCTGTGTCTAGGAAGGGAAGCAGCACGCATGACCTGCCGTCATGCCTCAGCAGCGTATCCATTTGAAGATGCAAGTCAGGTTGGTACAGTGTATAATTACCCCAGTTTGCCCACAGTCCCAGCCTACTGCTCACACCTGCTGTACAGCAAAAGGAATGTTGTGTGACTGGCTTGCATGAGTTTGTTGGTTTGGGGTTTTTTTTAAGAATAACCCAGAAATTTGACTTTGTGCTAACCTGAAAGCTAGACAAAGACTAATAGACGAAGCAGAGGAATAACTTGAGGACAATGGGTAGAACAGTGTATGTCCTAACCCATAGTGCCTCTATACAAGCCATCATGGAGAATGTTGAAAAGCCACAGGTACAGGTGTGATATTGGCTCTGATACTGTATTACTGAAGTCAGTGATCACTTTAACTTTCTGACCATTTAGGTGTTTGTGTTTAGGTGAGCAAAAATACCTGTGCAGGGTGGTAACCGTCGACATTATCACTGAGATCTTTTTGGTAGCTTGGTTTATGGCTGAACTGAGCTATTTGTTAAATAGGTGCTTTGTCTCTGTGGTGGGTTGACTTTGGCCAACTGCTAGACTGCCACCCAAATGCTCTGACTCTCCTCCTCAACAGGAAGGCAGGTAAAAATAATGGCAGTGTTCTTTGGTTGAGATAAAGACAGGGATATCACTTATCAGTGACCATCACAGGCAAAACAGACTCAACTTGGGGAAAATTGATTGAGTTTATTGCTCATGGCTGGTGAGAAACAAAGACAAAAATTGAAACAGCTCCCCTAGATGCGACAGATCTGACATCTCCAAATATAACAGTGGCCACATGAACTTCCCATTAAGGATCATTTTTGCTTCATTCAAACCCACTGCAAAACTGTTTGGTGAAAAGACTCTTCTCCACAAGAGGAGCCTATCCACAGTGTACCGGATGGGAACATTGTGTTTTGCCTGTTCAAACCATGCTCTTTGCTTGGCTCTTGAGCAAACAAAGTGTTACTCAAGAAAGGGCCACAGCAGTGCAGGAAGCCCCTGACCTGGAGAGGTTAGGATTGCACAGTAATTAGCAAAATAGTAAGGGTATGGCTGAGGAACTACCGATGGGTAAAGGAAGAAGAGAGTGAACAATTGAGCATGCTAAGTTTTTGTGCTGCTTTTGTTACCATAATTTAGTAACTCTTTGAAAAAGAGATTGTTGTTAATGGATGGTTTGGTGTTACTGGTGAAAGCACATCACCTGCCTCTCACTCAGACTTGAAGGACCAGGTACAGAGTCCTTGCTCAAATTTGCCTCACCAGCAAGAATGGAGACTCAGCACTTTGTACACTATACACATGCTATGATTTACCTTTGACCACCATCGGAGTAGTTGTGAACTCCCCTGACAAGAGCCACACTTCCAGGCTATATGAAAAATATGAAAGGGTGGCTAAGAGCAGCCATGGCTGGTCTGATTTTTGCTTTTCAACTATTTGTTCTGTCACAGATTTTACAGATTTTCACAGATGTTGGGCAAGTTAGGCACTCCTCTGTGTTCTCTCCGTGTAAAAGGGGAAATAGACTGATCATAATAGTACTTAATTTTTATAGAGAGGGTAAAGTGCTGCTTTATTGAAACTGAAATGCTTTGGGGAGATACATTATTTGACATTTTCTCAGCAAAGGTTTTATTTCTCAGGGTTCGCTGGTCATTTCTAATGAGGGAGAAAGATCATTGCTGCCATGTATATGTCTAAGTATGCTACAGTTTGAACATATTTGATGAGGTTAAAAGCCAACAGGTATAGCTATAATGCATAAATGCAATAGGTAGTAATAGGGTCTTGAAGAGGCTGAAATATGGAATAAGTCAAAGGAATGCTGATAGATAAAAACATTAATGATTATGTATATTCCTATATGTTGTGAAGATGGTAGCCACTATCACTGAACCCTTTCACTCTTTGCTTTTCAGTGACTGTAATATTGCAATTGGAGACCCTACAATTAAGCAGGAGGTAAATCTGTGGGAGAAAGGGCCCATTTCTTTGGGGAAAGCTGTCTTTATTTTTTTTTCCTTGAAGAGCAGAAGAAAGAAGGTGATGAAAACATGAGTGAATCCAGAAATGCTCATGCACAAGAAATTCTTACTGTGGTGTAGGGTGGCTTAAGTGCTTAAATATTTAGAACAGCTTTAATATGCTTACGATGCTGCCAAGCTGACGCTTGTGAAAGATCCTGAAGTTGTTTAAGCTCTTAGGGGTGTTTACAGGTTTGCAGGACATAGGCAGTCACCATTTCACTTGTTCCAAGTGTCACTGGACACACATGTTTTCACATCTTCAACCTTTATTATAGATGAGGTGAGAGAACACAAAGATCCTCTTGTCTCCTGCTATACACACTTTTCTTACCTTTTTCACCCACCAACCTCACTGTGATTCTTCAGCTTAGGGGAGAAGTGAGTGATTTTAAACCTCTATTTACATGCCTGTCACTGGCTTTCTTTTGCAATCTTAATTATGCTGTTTGCTCTAAGAGGATTTGTGTGATACTTAGCAAAGAGAAAGATGATATCAGTCCCCCTGAATCATTATATCAGCCCCCTTGAATCATATATATCAATCCCCTGAATATCACATATGCTATCAGAGACAAACAAGGGTGTAATAATTACTATAAATGAGTCCATCAAGGGCTGATTGCTTTTCCTATCATCACGAAAGATAGCCTCTTATTGCATGTAGGATCTTCATCAACAATTATTTGGGGGTTTTTCTCCTGTTTTAGCTTACTGTCTCTCATATGATGGGACAACTGGATTCAAGACTTTCTTCTGTGTGTAGTTGACAGCCCTACTTCTGACTGTGGATGTGGTAACCATGGAGTTAAGATCAGAAGGATCATTGTGTATAATAAAAGCTGTGAAACCTCACCTGGGGATTCCTGCATAGCTGCTGGTGGAGCCAACAGCACTTCTAGGTACTGAGTCTTACACAGACCCATATGTAAGGCAGTACCATGGGGAAACTGCACCAGTGAAACCTCTGGGAGGTTTGAAGCCTGGCCCAGGCCTAAGAGCATCCTGAGGGTGCACACAGAAGAGAGCACATAGCAATGCAGCAAGCCCCTGCTAAGGCAGGGCAGCTTTCCTCCTTGGCCAGGCCACATATGAAGGTGAAACAGAGCACACTGGAGTTCTCTGTATCTCTCCATTGACTTTAGGGGTCTTCAGCCAGCTGGTGCATGCTGTGCTCCTCATTTGTAGGTGGATGAAACTGTGAGATGTCACCCTCCCTTTGCTCCCTTTTAAATAGTTTGTATGCTCTTTGAAGCATGATTACCTGTTTGTTGCTGTTTGTGTTCAGGGTCTAGCACAGTTGACTGAAACCTTTGTTGAAGCATGACAGAATAAAGTTGAATCAAGATCTTATTACAGATAATTCATATTTTTATATAGCTTCTCTGCTACTGGAAAACGAACAATGAATAAAGGTCCTTTCCTATTAAAGCTTGGAGAAAGATCTGGAATATCTTTATGGTTACAAAAAGCAGAGACCTTGTTCACACAATTCCCCTTTATTTATACCAGCAGTTATTTGTTTGCAGTCAATGGTATCTGGAATTGGAAGTGTTTTGTAATTCAAGAAATCAGCATCTGTGAATATCCCTGCAATTGTCTACCATAAATATAGTACAGGTAGAAAAAATTCCTCTCCCAATTAAAATGTCAGTTTGTCATAGCTGAGGATTCATCCTATTGACTGGGAACTTGCCTATCCTGTTTGGTATCTGAATGCAACATATTTCTTGGAACACTGATTACACAAGAAGGATCAGAGTGACTCAAGTATGAAACATCACTCTTTTCAAATAAGGTCTAGAGATGTGTTGCTTTAATATACAAAATAAATATGTGTCACATAATACATAGCTCAAAACAAAGCAGAAACCACTTCCACACAATGGTTTCCAAATGAAAAAAGGATCAGTAATATGAAAAAGTATACACAGGCTTTTTCCAGTAGTTTGCCTGTTGAAATAAGATATAGACAAAAGCACCAGCCACATGCCATGCAACAACCTGAAAAATCACTGTACACTCTGCAACTAATCTGCTCTGAAACCCCAGCCTGCTGCAACTGGACTGTGCACCCAGCCACAGTGGGGACATTGCTCAGCTGAGCTAGTAGCACAAAAGTCATGATTTTCTTTATTTTTCTGAGAAGTCCTCACATTCACAACAAATTCTACTTTCATGCTAATACACCCCTGCCACCAGTAGTAATATTTGTGCTTCCAACTTGGCACCATGCAGTTTGGCTTGGACAAGCAGGCAAAGCTGTCAGCTGAGACCTGTGCAATTACTGCTGAGCTTTTCGTGCCTTGGAGTAATAGACCACAGCATGAAACACTACAAATCCTGCTGTAAGAATGAAATTGCATCTACTGGTTATTATCCCACCTTAGCAACTGCTAGAGCCAGAACCATGAAGGAGTAGACTCACAGACTGGAAAAAATACAGCGTTGAGAAATTTCATGCAGAGATGACAAGCCCATTCTGCTGCATGACTCTGGTGCTGACACCAGTGATTATGCAGTTGGGCTGTGTTTGGCATGTCCAAGAATTGTAAGAGCTTCTGCTTAATTTAATGGACTTTCTGACTTTTCTAGACAATAAGAATGAATAGGATTCCTACCTATATGATGTATGTGATAAAACCACCTTTGAGATCATCTTAGTGATATCAGAAGGAAGAGGACTTGACCATTAGCCCTCAGGAAGTAATTAACTTGAATGGTAAAGCCTAAGATGCTGGAAAGGTGATCACTAGAGCTGGCTTGCAAGCCAGAGATGTTTCTGATGTAAGAAAAAGTATGTGGTTGGATGACTGAATTATTGTCTAACTTCAAACTCGGTGCAGTCAGAAGAAGTATCTCAGTATTTCAGTTGTTCCTAGAATTCTACATTGCTTTAATTATAAAAGTGGACAATGTGGAAAGGAAATCTGACATAGTTTAAATAGGCCAGAAATACCTGTCCCTTTGCAGAGGCTGTGTTGACTTTGCAGAGGCTTTGCAGACTAGTTGCAAGTGCAATCAAAATACTTTAGAGGTTGCTTCCCCTCCAGGGCACTCTGCCATACACAACAAGGTCAATGCACACCTGTCTGGTTCTACAAGGAAATGGGATGTGAAATGCACAGATATGCAGAATCTCATTGCTGCTATTGCTCAAAAAGAGGGGCTTCAGGTCCCTACAGCCAGGAGGAGTCCAAGAGTAAGGGAGGTGCTGTGTGGTCCAGTGCCTGCATGGGGAAGGTTCCCAGAGGCTATTAAATCATAGAATAGTGGGTATTGGAAAGGACTTTAATATTATCCAGTTCCAACCATACCATGGGCAGGGACACCTCACACTAAGCCATGTCACCCAAGGCTCTGTCCACCCTGGCCTTGAACACTGCTGGGGCTGGAGCATTTATAACTTATTTGGGCAACCTGTTCCTGTGCCTCACCACCCTCTGACTAAATGGGCCATTAATTAACCTTAGTCACAGATTTTTGTTGTTTGGGTTATTTTGGGGTTGGTTTGTTTGTTTGTTTGAACAGATACTCCATTTTACGGTATATGATCATATCTTTTTAGCCCTTTCTCTTGATTGGGCTTCCAAGAGCACTTAACAGAATTCCACCAGAAAAGAGGTTCCACCTAGGGAGATCAAGGTTTCCTGTACCTCTGTCCTTAGCTTTTCTGTGTGGTGACTGTGTTCATGAATATGGCATTGCTGAAAGGTAATTTATACAAGTTACCTGCAAAGTATGCAACTAGAGTTACATGAGAATGTGACAACAATACATAGACAGCAAGGTCATAAAGGTCAAGAACTCAAATACAGATTAATGATACATTGATTAGTAGAATAAATATTGTATTAAAACAGACAATTCAGACTGAAATTGTACAGATACTAATGCACTTGCAGTATAGGTTGTGGATTCAAGCCCGACAAACCCCGAATTGAGTTTCCTCTGGGCTTTGTTCACCTGCAGCTGGTTTACTGGATGCTGCCACCTACAGTCTGCATTGTTCCAGATCTCTGCTTCAGCCACTGACAAAACAAATACAATCTGTCATGTCTCTTTCTCACTTTTAGAAGCCTCGGGTTTTGTCGTGGTTTAATGCAGTCATTATTCTGCAGGCAACGTGACATGAAAAAGCAGTCACATACTCTGGAGATGTTGCTAGTTGTGATCAGTATGGTCAAGTGAAAACCAGACTGATCCACTTTCTTTTTTACTGGCATGAAGAGACAAGCATTCTGCCTGTGCACTGTTGATACCTAGCTGGCTGGGCTACCGTGTCTTTCACTGGGACAGTAAACTGTTCTGGCTTTACTGAGAGAGCCATTAAACATCCCTTTCTTTGGTGATAGTAAAATAACTGAAAACCACCACTGAAAGGCAGAAATCACACACCCATAAGAACTGATGAGGCTGGTTGGGCCAGTAAGTGCAGAAACTAATTGATCTTCATGAGGGTTGTTAAGAGGAACCATCAGAGAGATGAAGGTGACCTTGTGCCAGCATAGGGTATCTCAAACATAAGCTGAGTATTCCACTTACGCAGTTGAGTTTTGAAGTTTCTGAAGCTCTCTAATGCCATTTTCAAGTGTATTTGAATTATGGTAGGCTGAATAAAAAGTATACAGAGAACTGCTTCAGCATGGCATGAGTCAGCTCTGCAAGTTGTGCTGTATTGAAGGTTGAAGCTGTTACTTGGTTAGGAGTGGTTTCAGTTGAAGCAGGGTCCTGAGAAGTCCTCTGAGGCAAGGTGTTGGCCTCGAGCAAGAAGGAAATGCTTTTGTGATGGTCCCAATATGCACACAGGTATGCCCCCTACTTAAACTGGGAAGTAAGTACTAAGTCACCACTTCAATATATTTTTACTTAAGGATCATTACAGAGAGCAGTATTTTTTATGCAGAAATTTAATCAGGAATGTCTCTGCTGCCAGCTTTACATCTGTGGGCAAATAAGGATCGTGTGCAGAGAGGAGTGGCAAAATCATTCCCTGGTAAAGTAGGTTTGTCATTTGTTTGCCTTTCATCAAAGATGACATGCAACAGCCATGAGCAGTCCTTCCTTTGAGGACTGAAATCATGAGCACTCAGCCACAATGTTATTACTGTGACACTGTGGCACCAAGCACATCATCTTTAACAGAGCGCAGCCAGCCTCATTCATTCCCAGATCTTCCCTCTCTTTTAATATGCACTGTTCTTAGGAGGATTTCACTGCTGTACATGAGGTGCTGTATTTGCTTCTCGGATATTTCTCACAGACAAGACACCTAGTGATTAAATAGCGAAGGATCAAAAGACAGACTGGTGCACCTAACCAAATGGTTTCACTTCTGGAGCATAAGGAATTCATGCACAGGACAGATCAGAGAGTAGGTTAATTTTAACACAGTGTGCTACTCTTGAGCAGCCCTGCTTGGAGGGGGAGTGTTTCTTCACAAAAAATACTAATTGAACAAGAGTAAGTTAGATTATGTAGCACTGGAAATGCTTTGCACTGCTCTGTGTCTCATTAAGTCTTGCAAAAATACTGGTCAGAGCAATATATTATAATGTATCTGTTTCTTGGTGCCTCCATCAGTTAGGAATGTAACAAAGATAAAGCAAGAAATTAAAAGATAATAAAACCTTTTGTTGCTGAACCTGGTCTTTTTCCTTGTTCCTGGCACCCAATTGATTTTATTTTTTCAGGAAAAAGTCAAATGAATGATTACTAGATCAGCCAGTGCCAGAAATACAGAGGTTTTTCTGCAGAGCAAATAGAAATATTCCTCTTGTTCTGCTGTTTGAGTGCTCCCTTAGTGGCTTATGGCATAATGGCTAATAGTTTCTTGTAGCAGTCAGACAGGCCAGTGTGTTGAGCAGCTCAGAAATACTATTTTTTCCCCATATCTGTCAGCTGTGACACTTTCCCATCTGCCCCTGCAACCTGTCTCTGGTTTGTTGTAACAGCATTAATCAGCAGAATTAACAAAACCCGGATTACATGACTGACAGCAGAGAAAGGCCCAGATGTTACCTCATTGATGTTTTTGCATGGGCTGGTCAGCCCAGTTCTGCCTGATCTTGTCAGCTCGCTACTCTGAGCAGTGTTCTTGCACTGGGGTGTAGTGTGGGGCTTTGCTAGGCTAAGACAGAGTGTGAAGAAGAGATTGAGAAAGTGAAGAGTGGCTTCACAGATACAAACAGCCTACTGTCAGATCTCCCCTTTTATGGTTTAGGGAAGGCACTTCTGCGTATTTCAGTAATTCTGTGAAGAAGGAGACACCCAAGTGATCCAGAATTGGAGAGTTCAGATTTGGATTCCCCCTCTCGTTATCTCATAAGGAAAGACTGTAAGGAGATCTGCTGGAAGGAGATGTGTTCATAGCATATGTCAATCTCTGCAACATGCTTTTTGCAGAGGAAGCAGTGAAAGTAAATTGGCACGTACTCAAACACACACACAAGTGTGAAAAATTATATCCTTCCCTGTTAATCTGTAAGGATAGTTTATCAGTACCCTGACCTGTTGGCAACTTCTGAGAGCAAAAGTTGCTTTAAGACAAAACCAGGAAATGTTGATTTAGGCATTTTACACGTATTCCTGACAAAGTCACTCACCATGACCACAAAAAAAAGGCTGATGAGGAAGGCAAATGCAAAGATGGGTTTGTCTGTTGTTGGGAACTCAGTTACCACCATCTTGTCCCCCTTCTGACACAGCTTGGTGTGCCAGCTTAGTACAGCCTTTCTGGATTAAATTTAGAACAGGATTTAAAATCTGTTGGAGTATTTTTTGAGTAGTATCATTGTACTGTGATTTAGAGTCTGTAGCATCTAAGCCTGCCCACCACTTAAACTTAAAAATGGTTTTAAGATGTACAGATGCAGCATCCTAATCACTGAGGAATGGTTTATGTCTACAACAGACTACACCCAAAGACAAAGCTAAAAGCAAATGGCAGTTTGTAATGATGATATGTAGTAGATAATGTGTTTAGCCTTAATCATATTTACGGTAAGTGGAGCCCTCGAGGGAAAACCGGTTTCTCTGTCAAAATGGAGCCACAAGATAGGCGTGTTGTTTAAATTCACCATCTGCTAGTGAGCTTTTAAATCTTTTAGAAGGTGGGAGCTGGTGTGTGACAGTTGCAGAGTAAATGTTTACCTGTTTTGGTGCTGCTGACTACAGAAGGCCCAGCAATAGCGCACAGCATGGGCAGAAATGAAGACATCCTGGTCTGGCAGCTTTCCAGTTCTCCTGACCGGGAGATCACTGAGCTCTTGGCCCTAGGACAGTGAATTTGCACTAATTGACAGTTATCTTTTCTGTGTTACCTTATGGAATAGTCCGTAGTATCCCAAATATTCCATATTCCAATATCCGAAATTGAGAACTAGTCCATAGTATCTCTGTAGACCACAGACTGCAGAACACTGATACAGACTAGGCTTACATAGCAACATAAGGAGCCCAGAAAATAATATCAAAGTTGCTCCAGTGCAAGTGTTACTCAGGCTCTGTGAAAAGAGTAGGTATGTAGTTAATTCAAAAGAGGAAAGAAGGAAACATGAAAGCTGTGAAGCTGCCTTGTCAAAGGGACTTTACTCCTGTGCTCAGTCTTTTTACTCCACAGAAAACACACTGATTCTTTTACTCTCTGTGCCAAACTGACTGCCCCCAGATGGTCTGCTCGAGAGACAACAGAGTACTTTAAGAGCAGAGAAATGTGTATAGTTTGAGAAGATGGAAAAGCTGCATCAGCCTTCCTGGTACACAGGGAGGGGGAGTTGTCTTGTAAGTTCAGCACGGCTGTCCCTCAGGGAATGAGCTGTGAGCTGGCCGATCCAACCCCTTATGCTATTTAAGCTGAAAGATCTGCGTTCTGAGTTCTGCCATATGATGATCTGAAAGCTGCTATACAGAGTGGATATCTTCACCAAATCAAGGAAAATTAGGAGACTGAATGCTGCTGCATCCATGATCATGCAGTGTTTCTGTTGATTGCTAGTTTTAAACAACAGGTCTTTGCTAGGGTACCTGAACACTGTCAAGTTTAAATACCTTTATTTGCAAGTCTGTTTTGTTAGCTCATTTTCCTTTGCTACAAAAGGAACATGAGTTATTTACCTGAATAAATAACTGAGAACTTGAAAATGTAATTAATATCCGTTTGGGGTTTGTTGGGGTTTTTTTGTTTGTTTTGGTTTTTTTTATTTGTTTGTTTGGGGTTTTGTTTTTGTTTTCTTCTTGACAGAAATGGATTGTAAATAACTTCAAAAGTGAAACCTGAGACCAGCCAATTTCTTCAGAATTAAAACTGAGTCTGTAAGTCATCCCTGAGCAATTTGGTACCTGGCAACAGAGTGCTAAGGCTGAAGGGCTGTTTTGTCTATTGCATGGTCAAAGTGAAAATTGAACACAATTTCACTTTGAATCAGCTCAAAACAAAACATGAACTGAATTCAGAAGCATAGATTGCACAAAATAGAACATTGTATTTGGCATAAAATATCTTTACCATGAGGCAGAATTGAAGACATTCACAAACTGATGATAATAATTAAACTAAGCTGTTTAAACCTATTAGTGAGGTGGTATTGCCAGAGGCTGTTGGATGATAGCTTTGGTGGAGTTGCAGCAGGTTTAACATCAGAGTGGAGAATGACCTCATTGCTGACTGTAATGGCTCCAGTGAGCACTTCTTTCTGTATCAGCCTGAAGACTGTTTTTTAATCTCATCCCACTGAAACATTTATGTGTCTGGGCTAAGTGTTGCACCACATACAAATATTTATATGATTAATAAAAGCATCCTTCATACAGCAAATTCTATTCTGTCTGTCCAGAACTTGAGGCTGCCGGTGGAAGATTAATGGAAAAGCACAAAGCTACTGTCCTTAGCGGAAGAAAATTTTAAAAAGAGACAAAGAAGAGAGCTCCATTATTGACGTCACCTCTGGTACATAGAGAAACCCCAGAGATGAACAGCAGCCCTTTTCTTTCTTTGGTGTTTATTACCTGTGATGTTAATTCTCCTGGTGAGAACACTGCTATTTAGTTCAGCTGAAACTGGAGTAAGTCTTGGGATCAATTTAATCTGTAACTGAACTGAATACAGTGTCATTCTGGAAAAATCAGAGCTGCTAAGTGTTTCTGCTTCATAGGTATTTTCTGTTTTTCACAGGCTTAAGGATGTAAAACGCCTCTCAAAGCTGTCTTCATCACTAATACATCTAAAGCTGAGTATGTATGGCTGTGGGGTTCTGTTCTCAGTGTTATCATGCAGAAGTGGCTATCTATAGACTTACTGTGAAATCTTTTCCAGAGTCAAAGGTATTTGGAGATTAATGGGAAGGAATTAAACACCTGAAGACAGCTATGGGGCTGTAAAATGAGAGACACGGATGAGGTGGAAACTGACCTGGTAAACAAGTAGGAATTGTTTAATGGATTTTCTTTTAAAAATATAATTCAATTTAAGCAATATATCTGGAAGTTTCTTACACTTTCACACTGATTCTTTTTTCCCCTGAGGAAATAGGACTGGTGAAAGGACAGAATAGTGTAGAAAATTCCCTGATCAGAGCACCCTTATCTTGGCCTTTTCCTTGTCAGCTGCCGTGATGTTGGCATTAAAAGAAAAATGCAATATTCTCTAACAGCAAAGATGTGACACTTCTGCACTACACTTTCCAGCTCTCTGAAGCTCTTTATAAGCAGAAAACACAACCATTTTTAGGTTACCATCTCTGTGCAAGGGTCTTATGTTCCCATTCTTTTGTTTTCCTGTTTCATACACTAGTGTGATACAAACCCAAAATCCTTCTATCCTTATATTTGACATACAAACAAGAATTAATCTTTTTGGGTTTTTTCATGTTGTACTAATGCCTCCAAATTTTCTGAAAGCAGCAGGAAATTGTTGGACTGCATGAAATTCTTTGGGTTTTTTCAAACATATGGAGCCAGGGGTTAACTTTCCTCAAAAAGCTCATGGAACAGCTGGGATTGTTAGTATAAAGAGTAAAAAAAATGCCTGCTCCTGCATGCCCAGCTCCTACTGTCAAAGAATCCCAGACTGTTACTACAGGGGGAATATTCATGAACCATTTCTCTGGGCTATGAAAAGTAGCCTTTAGTTGAAGGAAGGGCAGTAGCTGAAAGAAGCTAATGTTATGAACACACTCCTGTTTTAATCCCCCTTTTACTCCTGCTCTTTTCCCCACCATGAAGGTAGAAGGTGGCAGTGAGATACTAGGGGCTCAAGCTGCCTGCATAAGTGAAACCTGAACTTTTGAAGAAGCAGTGTTCTTAAACAGTTCTGTCCCAAAATAGACACAGGAAGTAGAAACATGGATGGCAAAAGACTGGGAGCAAGGTAGCTGAGTATTTCCTGTTTGCTTTATCTGTTTGAAACAAAAGGGTTTGAAGGTATTTCCTCTTGATGATAAGAATATGGTCATTTCTGGGAAATGGGATGTGTTTGACATCATCACAAAGGGCCTTTGTGGCTAATCAGAGCCACGAATAACTGTAAGCAGCCCACCCTGCTGCAGTGTTCTGGTACCTCATTGGTGTTGTAAAGGCTTCTGCAGAAGCAAGGTCAGGCTAAAACAGTGAAACTTTGTGAGTACTGACCTTAGCAAGCACCAGTTCAAGTAACTGATTAATTTCCTGGATGAGCTGTAGCATCTTCAGAGTTGTTCTAGATCCCTCTCCCAGTAATGACTGTGGGGCAGTCTCAATGCATTCATCCAATGGAGATGTTGCTGTCTGAAAATTTTACATCCTATTTGCTTGTTTGCTTAATGCAACATTTACTCCCTTTCTCCTTCAAATTTGTACAGAAGATTTTGACTTGTCCTTGACTTCCCCACCCCCATTTTGGCGCAGATTTTCCAATATTTGATCTCCAGATGAAGATTCAAAATTAGAATGCTTTTTGTTCTGTTTTCTAATTGTCAAGTTCTTTGCCAGCACTTGGTCTTGTCTTGTACATAGACTTGCAAAAAGTACATTGGATTCTTTGCATTAAGGATTGTTTACATTTTCCTGTACCTTAAGTGAATGTTTCTGCTGACGCAAACCCCAGAACGTGAGCACATCTGTACCCATTTAGTACTCCCACACAGTCAACTAAATATTGACTTTCAAGCTTAAATTGTTTGTTGTATTGGGACTCTCTTTATACAGTGATTAGAAGGATTTCCTCTGGGGTAGATGCAGCAGCAGTTTAAATAGAGAAGTATGCAGTTATGCAAGAACATAACTGCTAATGTCCTCATGGATTTTCCATCCCAATAAACTCTTATCTGCTTTCTTATCAGGCGTCTGATCTACAAAAGCACTCTTTGAGAACAGTATAGTCATATTTAAGTATGTTCACCTTTATCAGGTGATGACATCAGTTGTCACTACCTTGGACTTAACCCAAAGGACTGTACAGCAGTCTGTATTGTACAGCACTTTGAAATAAAGCACAGCTACATTTTTTTTCTAGTCTTTACTCTGTTGTGCAGTAAAGAAATATAAAGTGCCATGAGAGAGACCTGTGAACATTGTGGAAAGCATAAACAAACTTCTTTCATAAGGACAAGCTGCTGTTAACTGGGTGGGTATAATAAGTCAGAGCAATTCTGTAAGGAGATTTTTCTTTTAATTATCCTTATATACATCATTTTCCTTTTCATGCAAACCAGACTACTTGCTGAATCTCTTTCAAATTACTTTTTGATGCCCTTTGCATCATCACAGAATAAATCCCTTCTAGTGCTTAGACGTGGGTATTTGCATCATGATCTAAGTGTCAAATGCAGAGTGTAAAACTCTGGGCCCAAAGGAAAGCTGTGCTAGTGAACTGTTACAGTTAGATGAAGCCTTGGGTGGCATGGTTTAGTGTGAGGTGTTCCTGCTTATGGCAGGGGGTTTGGAACTAGATGATCTTAAGGTCCTTTCCAGCCCTAACTATTCTATGATTCTGTGTGTCCATAAGAGAAATGTAAGGGTAGAGAGAGCACTATTATCTGTTAACATTGCCATCCTCATGATTTTTTTTCTCTAGCTGCTAAATGCTTTATGAGCCTTGCTTGGATCTCATTGATCTCACTGGGAGACAATAGACATTTTAATATTAGCTTCAGTTAGAGCTAAATAATTTCCTAGGAGCTACTCTTCGCAATAGAAGATGTCATAAAACTCACACTTCACCAAAGATGTAGGAAGTGGGGTTTAGTCTATTTTTTTGTTTGAGTTGCTTTGAGCTTACATCTGGCACGTGGATCTCCTGTGGATCTATGTGGTCTTCAGTCTTGGGGCTCTTTGCTGATGCAATTCCTTTTGCTAAGAATAATCCAATATATATTAATCCAGTTGTGAAGGAAATACAGTACCATCTATTGATGATGGGAATCTTCTGGATGAGGAGAGTCCAGTACTGAAGGCTCAATTCAGGTGATTTATACAGTCTATTTGAGCCAACAGACCAGTTGAGAGACACTGAAGAGCAGTCCTACAGTGTTGTCTTCTCTGGGAATTGCCTTAGTTGGAGCTTCGCATGTTCAGCTTGAGCGTCCTGCCCCTTCAGCTACTAAATAAGGACAAAAGCACCAGCCCTCCTCTGGCTACTGTTTTGCAGAAAGGAACGGGATAAATACTTGGCTCCTGAAGGGAGGGAGAGTTAGGACCCATGGTCAGAGAAGGAGGAGCATTTAGCCAAAGGAACCGAAGTTCTATTTAGAAGGTGACTTGAGACACAATTTCCTGACTTTGTTGCTTACACTTCTTATATTACATCAGCTCCCAAAGCCTCCCTGTGGTTTTAAAGCAAATGGCATAACTTGCTGCTTTGCCAGACCCAAACCCATGCCTGCTTTTACGTGCCCCCACTGCATGGTTCATATGTTCTACATCTGTAAGCATACATCTCTTAGATGTTCTGCATGTGTGGAACTTACCCCTATCCGTTGCCTTCCAAGGAAGAATTTTGCGTATTTCAACTTTGTGAAAGCTGCCATTTCATTTAATTTTAGGAAAAAAACAAACAAACAAACAAACAACAACAAAAAAAAAAGCTACCAACATGAAGGGTATAAAGAAAAGGCTTTATAAAAGCCACTTGATTTCAGGACAGTCTAGGCCTTGTATGGCTTCAATGTGCCTCTTATGGAACAGGACAGAGAATTCTGCTTCCCTTACTCATTTCCTAGCAAGTGTAGCTATTGACTGTTTGATGTAAGAAGCCTCTGCAGGTCTCCAGCACTGCCTTATTGCACTTTCTGAGACTCTTCAGACTGGTACCTAAAAAAAAGAATTGATTAGGAGGATGGGTAGATTACATGTCTGATCATTAAATATTTAAACCTGGCAGGCTTTCAAGAGTGGCAGGCTTGCTAGCTTGTGATCACACCCTTGTTTCACCAGATCTAATTTGCCATTGTAGGTTTTCAGAAGACTTGAGATAATGTGTACTTGAGATGCTACACTCAGTGGTTTTTAAGAGAGAATGAGGACAGAGATGCAGACAAGGAGTTTGCCTTTAATCCTGTCTTGTAGATTGGAACAGGTAATCAGAATTAAGAAATGTAGCTGGGAGAATGCTTTTTTCTCTCCCTGGTGTGGGAGTGAAAATACTGATGAGATTAATGCCCAAAATGAAATAAACACAAATATTGTAGCCCATGTATCACATTGATTACAAACACAGGAATTAGTATCTTGTTCCATGGACTGTGAATGCAGTTTCTGTTACAAAACTTCTAGATACAGAAGTACAGAGAATCTTCTAGATGGTTGGACATTGCAGCCTCATACGCATCATATTCTTTTTCATCTCTGTGTTCTTTCACTTATAGTTCTAGCACCATGGGGAGTTTTATCTAGTCCTTAAAAATCCAGTTGTTGACAGTTTCTTCTTGCTGAGCAGGATGTGCATTCACAAGCGTTTGGAAGAATCAGTCTGTCCAGTCAATTCATGCTGCTAGTAAGAGCCAGTCTTTTTCCAAAAGAGGTAGTAATCTCACTACTAGGGATGTAAATATATTTGTACCAGTTTAATCACAGCTATCACAAACAATCAACTGATTATGAACAGAGAACTTTGCAGGATGTCAATTTCAAGCACAAACATGAGCTCTCTGTGCCACTGGGGATTTAAACAGAATAGACTAAGTGGGAAGAGAATGATGCATATTCTGAAGATGGCCAGATCACGTGGGAGTAAGAAACATCCTACCATAAGCTATCTATGAAAATTACCAGCCTTTGTGTTCCACCTTCCAACAGCTGCAGCTGCCACATGTTCAAGTGATGCTGCTGTCTATGCACTTTGTCTTTGTGGTTTTGCTGTGTACAGTTGCCATCTATCAAGGCAGGTCATAAAACAACCCAACCTGCTTGTGTGGTAGAATGGTTTCATATGTTCTTTTGCATGATAAAGCTTTTGCTGTGTGTTCATTTGGACAGAACATAGCTTCCATTTTGTCTGGGTTTTTTTGCTATAATTATCTATCAGCATGTCATCGTTATGAATTATGTCATCATTATCATCATTATTCATCATTGTGAATTATGAATATTATCCAGTGTGTGGTAAAACAAATGTGTTTAAATAACTGCAGATACTACAACACAATATTTTGTCAAAGACTGATACATTTGTCAAAGACCTGACTGGTTAACTAGCAGCCATCTTTTGATCATGACATCTGTCAGAACTAGTAAAATGTGAGTCAGTTTGATCTCTGTACCAGTTTAAAACTGGAAATCTATATCAAGACCACAGTAATGTTTGTTGAGCAGCTACTCTTATATTTTGTGTTTCAAAAAGTAGTTCCCTAACACAATGGTATATACTAGTGATGCACAGTGTGGTAGTGTCTCTAGTGACATGCTGTTATATGTATGCTCAGAGGATAACCACTATTGAGTGTTTAGTGATTGATTTGTGCCCTGCATTGCTTTTGTAGATTAACTTCACCTTAACACATTGTACCTTAGAAAGAAAACTTCAGCTGAGGTGCTGAATCTTGTCTTCAGATATTAATGCCTTTCCCCATCAGTCCCTGGCCTGACCCTCCAGAATGTATGATGTACAACCTGGCATAAGCTCATGTGTTGATCCCTGTAAAGAACAGAGATCAAGCTGTCTTCTTGACTTCTTATTTCAAGTTCATAGCAAACAGGCCTGATTATGAATGCAGGGCTGAGTCTGCCAGGGCATCAACTGAAAATATAAGGGGAAGCTTTCAGGGAGGGCAGAGGCTGAAGCAGCTTGAGGATGTGAGCCTCCACAGAGCAACTGGCAAGCAGAGTGGCCAGTGAGACAACTTGTATTAGTGATTGAGAGTAAATATAAACAACAGGAGTAAGGGATAAAAAGTGCTAACTGAAGAGAGAGCAGAGGAGAATGTTTTATTTCTGACAGCTAGTCAGTATTTACAAAATAAAAAGCAAATGGCAGAGTAAACAGTTCTTCTGTAAGGCCTTGTTTTCCTACCAGAATAGGGTTTGGGTTACTTTAAAGGCACCAGTTGCATGTGAAGTAAAAACACAGAAGACAAGACATATTGGTCTTAAACCACCACAATTTCCCTGGAGCTTACCTTGCTGAAAAGCTCATCTTTTCTGTGTTTGTACTTCAGCACAATCCATACACATTACTTTTCCTCAAGTAAAAAACTGCATCCTTTTGACTGTGAAGACAAGCAATCTGAAAGAACAGGTTTGAGGGGTGACCATTAGATGACTGCCTCAGGAGTAACTGACAGACAACCTGACTTACCCTAAAATATTTGGTAGCCAGGTAGCTTCTGCCTGTTTTTACACATTGAAAGATTCCTCTGCTTCTTATCTTTCTTTAGAAGAAGTGGAACCTGAAGACATGCTAGCCAAGAGCAAAAATGATCAGCAACGACTAGGTGGATTATTCCTCCTATCAAGCTGCTCACTGATGACTCCTGCACTGGTATGAAGTTCCTTGCTGCCTAATAAAGACAACTAAATTTAACCTGCATGCAAATAATGGGAGGAAGAACCTGGACCTGTTTTAGTATAAGAAAAGGAAGCATTAATTAGCATTAACTGAAGGCTAACCCCTAACCACAGAGAGAGATTTGTTTCTTTATGACAATTTCCAACCCTGGTT
Source organism: Agapornis roseicollis (assembly GCA_002631895.1). Classification (NCBI taxonomy): domain Eukaryota; kingdom Metazoa; phylum Chordata; class Aves; order Psittaciformes; family Psittacidae; genus Agapornis; species Agapornis roseicollis. The sequence goes on along the minus strand of NDXB01012995.1, from coordinate 65,799 downwards.
TTGCTGCAATGATTTATCTGAGAACAGCAAAGTTGTGCCCAATTCCTACGTTTTGCAAACTGAATAGAACTCATCTGAAGCATGATTCAAAGTTACAGATGATTAAGATAATGAGAGCACACAATAACTTGACAGATACCTGGTATAAAAAATTTTTATAAAACAGAATGACTGCATCCTGTTGTAAACAGCTTTACATGAAAAGCAGTTCACAGGCTTTTAGTTTAGCACGCTGGTGTGGCATTGCTCAGTTTCCAGTCTGCATTTCAACTGGACACATGAGAACATAAATGGCAATGGAGCACTCTGGACTGAAGCATATTTAATATGCCACACATTCAAGGAGTTAAGGGTATTTTTCCTCCTATTCTCTGCTACAATCTGATTGTTCCAATCATTAAAAGCCTGTTTCTAATTTTCAGGCACAGTTCATTCATAACCAGCCTACACTCTTTGTGCTTATGCCAACCACATCTTTTTGGTTAAATAGTTAAAAAAACCCAAAACTCTGCAGAAACCAGAATTGGAAATCAGGGTTATCTCTGTGCTGTGTGGAGCTGTCCTAGACTAGTTCATGCCTTTCTAAAAGAGCTGGACAAAGTTCACCCTATTCCAGCACCTATCTAATTATTTAATAGCTGTTGAAGCCATCTCATCCTTGCTGCTGTGCAGGGATGTATATCACTCACCATTACTAATGAATCACATTAGCTGATACATTTCCCCCCCTACACACTCATTTTCTTGACTCGAATTGTGTAAGTAATTGCACTTTGAATACATTAAGTGAATGAAAAGTGGTATAATGATGCTATGCTATCAAGAAATCTGCTTTTTCCCTGTCAGGACTGCTGGGGGGAGAGCACAGCCCCTGTCACAGCCCAGAGCTGTGTCTGAGGAAGCAGAGGACCAGCCAGCAGAAAGGAGAGAGGCAAGAGGGCCTGGTAACCCTGGACCACCTTGTGCCAATGAGGTGCCCCTTGCTGTTCCAGCCCAGCAGCAGTGGCCTTGCAGAGATCTCTCAGCCCTGCCTGCATCCCAGAAAGAAGCCAACGCTGCCCTGCTGCTGGTCACCCCACACCAGAGAACAAGGTAGGCACATGTGCTGAAGATGGTTAACCTGTTGTTAGTAATTGTACTGAGGAGGAGAAGGGGAGGGAGACAGCTTGTAGTTTAGTGGGAAGCTGGAACCTCGTCTCCTGCAGCTGGTGAAAAAAGCAGCAGGCAAAATCACATTTCCTAATGTGATAGCTGGACACACACACACTCACATGGAGGAACCCCGGAGCCCACAGTCTGGTATTGAAAACCAACCTCATGAATGTGAACATGCATGTTGTCATGTATCTACTGTAGGCTGTGCACTTCTGTTTGGGTAGAGGAGGGAGAGAGGGGTGACTCACAAGTGCTGAACTTCTGAAGAAAGCACAGCTGTAATCCCAGACTTGGAGACTGGGGAGATGTCTCTGAACAGTGCTTGCTTATGTACTGCTTCCCCTTCATCCTCCTCCATCTTTTGCATTGCCATACAAAGCAGAAGATAAAAGATTTCCAGGAATAAAATGAGTGTTTTAAGCAAGTGCACTCATCAGGCCCATTACTATGCATCTTACAAAGGGGTGAGATCTCGTGCAGAACAGAAGTGGGCAGGTAAGACACTTTGGAAGATGATGACCCTGTGGTTGACATAGGAAGCTGGTTACTTTGTATGGTGCCAACTTTCCTAGCTCCCCTGCCTCAGGTCAACCACTGTACGTTATAGGACTCCTGTTCACTTTTCCTTGTGGAAAAAAAGCCCTATGAAAATCTATTTGTGGTGGTTTGGCTACAAGAGTGTATACTGCTATCTCGTCTACATCTTACGTTTGTAATGACATAAGGATGTGTTTTACCTGGTACCTGAAAGTGGAAAAGAATCAGAAAGAATTCAGTGCTGAAGCTATCTTAAAAAAACAAAACAAAACCAAAACCATAAAAGCCACCACACACACAAAACAACAACAAAAAAAAAAAAAAACCAAACCCAAAACACTGAAAACCTATGCTTTATTATCAGCTGAGACAATTGTGCCCAGATGAAAGCATTGCTTTTCCGTGACTGGGTGCTGGGTGAAGACAGTTCTCTTGGTCATAACATCTTCCAGTGATTCTTGTGTTCCTGTTAAAGTCCGTGCAACTACCTGAGACCTTGTCTTTGTCCCTGTCCTGTCCTGCATCATGTTGTCTTGGTGCAGCTTCTACTTCAGGCTCTGCTGTGGCAGCTCTGGTTCCTGGAGGCGATGGAAAGCACTTGAGAGCGATGCTGCTACTATGGAGCACACGGGTGTGCTTCCGCATCAGTGTGCACCACAGCTCAGCTCTTCAGCCTTCCTCATTGCAAAATTCGAGAAAGCACACCGGGATTATCCCTTTAACTTCAACTGGTTTTACTGAGCTCTGGCTGCATCACCCCACTCCAACACCATTGTCACCTCGCTGTTGTGACACACGGGCTCGGGGCCGAGCACAGTGCTCTTCTGCGTCTCCACTCCCCGGGCCGGGGCTGTGCCGGCCTCGGGGCGGAGCGGAGCGGAGCGGGCCCGGCCCACCCATTTTATATCGCGGGGCGCTCCGTAACGGCACTAGCGCCGCCCGCCAGCCCGGCCCGCCGTGGGGCAGCTACAGCCTGCCTGGATCAGGTGAGCAGCTCGGGCCTGTCCGGGGGGAGCGGGAGGGAACGTTCGGCAGCGGCGGGGCTGCCTCTCGGGCCGAACGCGCCGCCGCGGAGGCAGCCGGGTGGGGTGCGGTTGCGGTGGGGTGCGGAGAGCCCTGCCCGCCGGCTCGCTGTCCCTGGGCTGATTTCACTTCAGGTAGCAGGGCTTGTCTGCCTGCTTCCTTTTCTGTTCTTCCTCTTAGAAAAAAAAAATGAAAACGACACTATTTAAACAGTTATTTGTGCCTTTTTTCACTCAGGACCGGGGATGTGTTGTTGTTACGCTCAGAATTGCTAATTTTATAAATCACGAGAAAGACAAAGTGCGCTAAGTAAGAGTTGTCTCCCATTAGGAATCGAAAGGTCTATCAGCACTGGTTGCTTAAAGGGATGCTTCAGAACTCACAAAGTCTGTTCCTGTGGCCTGAACAGTTTGCAGCTGTATTTATTAGAAGTGGGGAAAATAGCCTTTATTTCATGTTCTCCTTGCAAGCTGGATGTGTATGTGTGTCACTTGTCTTTGTAGAGAAGCTTCTCAGCTTGAGTTTTGGATCTGTGCCTCTGAATTCAGGTCTTAGGGAGAGGATCTGAAGTTCTCTTCTGACACTGTTATTGTTGGAACTGCAGGGCTACTTCTGAGAAATGTTTGCCAACCCTTCTGTGGTGCTAGATTTGGGTTCTTGGAGAGTCTGAGAAAACTGTAAAGCTGCTTTGACGTGAGCCTCCTGATCATTATGTTTTGTGAGGTTGAGAAGGGTTTTTTTGACTGCTGTTCTTAACCTTGTGACGTTTGGCAAAGATATGTTGATTATCAATGGAAGATAAGTCCCATGAATGCAGCTGCAGAGAGCTTGTGCTTTCACAAATGCAGCTTAGTAGCTTGTTAAATCTAGAGAGACTTAACTAACATGTAGTAAGGATATTTCTATTTTTTAAAAGGTATGTATATATGACTCCTTTGTGTTTTTACAGAAAAAAAGTGTCGTGTACCAAAGAAAATGTAAAAAGATGTGACTATTGTCTGGCAATGGGTTTATTTTCACATACTATGTGAGCGTCTAAAAGGAGAGGGAGCATGTTTCTTGTGAGTGGCCCTTTGCAGGAGCAGAGCTGAGGCTGAAGCTCATCCCACAGCTCTGTGCATCGTGACATGCCTGGTTGTACTGCCTCTGTGCCCCTGTGTCCTTTGTACCGGCTGCTGGTTACAGCTGCCCTCTCTGCCGCTCTGAGCTTGCGCTGAGGTTTGCTCAGGGTGTAAATACTTTTACCAGCAGCATCCACTCCTTTATGTGCGTTCTTGTAAGCACAGAAATATCTGTCATCTCTTAAGACTGTTGCGTTTTGGGTAGTGGTATACTTCTGGTAAATCCAGTCTTTATGCATCCTTGAAGAATTAACCACACCGTGAATGTGAATGTATCTACTGCTGGTGAAGCTCCCTTACAGCAAGCTGCTAGACTGTGTTGGTATTACACTAGATGAAATGTGGCTGTTTGGATGCAGAGCAGTGTGGGAGGTTATTTCTAGCTGATATGACCAACAAGCAAGGGCCAAGGTTGTTCTTGGTGCTGAGCCTGGCAGTGGCAGAAAGTGAAGAAGTCCTCCCCCCTGCTTCCATTTCACCCTGAGCAGACCGTGGCATAGCAGCCGAGTCCTGGTTTTTGTGGCTAGGGTGGCTTCAGGGTGAAAGCTGTTACTGATTTCATCTATTTTTGTCTCAAGTTTCTATCGGGGGCCATTTTTGGATCACTGCCTATGGGGTTGACTTGGCAGGGTTTTATTGTAACTGCTGGAAACTTGGAAGAAAACTGCTGAGGATCATCATTAGCAAAATGTAATGAGATTGCTCAAGCCTATGTTCATTAATATTCTGGATGTTGGTAGCGAGAGTTGATGGTTAATTTGCTCCTCATCTGGAAGGTTTCTGATGAAGGCTAAGAGAGGAATTGAATTTGAAAAGTGAGAAGCACATCAACTTCCACCTTGAAGCAGGGGAGAAGAGCAAGTCAGTGTGAGTGGAGATCACATCCCTTTGCGGGCATCAGGGCTAGGAACAGCACTCTGCACAGCACAGGGTGGCAACCTTTGAGGAGGTTCATTCCCTTTTGGGGAATGAAATGACATGTTTGTTTTTTTTTTTTTTTTTTTTTTTTTTTTTTTTTTGTTTTTTTTTTTTTTTTTTTTTTTTCTCTTGGTTTGGGGTTTTTTTTTTTTTTTTTTTTTTAATCAGTTTTTTNNGGTTATTTCCCTGTGGTGGAATGAAAGGGATTGTTTGTTTTTTTTTTTTTTTTTTTTGTTGTTGTTTTTTTGCTGCTGTTTTTTTTCCCTCATGCACAACAGGGTTGGGGTTTTTTATTTTTTATTTTTTTAAAAAATGCCAGAGTTCAAATCCTGCATTTTTCAACAAGTTGATGTGGGGAACAAAAAAGGAACACTATAGAGGAACGAGCCATGGGAGTGGTGGTTTGGGTTTGCATAATGTGTCACTCCTGGCATAGTTTAGGCAAAATAACAGGTAGAAAGCATTCATCTCACTAACCGTTTTCTCTTTTCTCTTGAGGGAAGGTAGAGGCGGTTGTTTTGCTTTCTTCTATTTCAGTCTAATACTGTCTTTTCCTCACGTCGGAGGCAGCCCCCGGACAGCTCAGTGATCTTCATTTCCTCTGTCTCCCGCACTGATCCCTGCTCGCTTCCGCTCCCGCTGCCTGTCTGGATGGTCTCTGGGGGCTGCAGGGGGTAACTCCGAGCCTCAGGAAGCGGATGAACCTTGCTGTGCTTTGCTCTTTGCTCTTTCAGCTCTGCAGTGTTGTTCCCCTGAGCTGACCTCTGCTAGCGAGGTACTGCTTTCAGGGTTTTTCTTTGTGCCTGTCCTCCTTTTTCCTGATGCATCTGTGGATGAAACTCGTATGATACAGTCCCCATTATCAGGAAGAGCCCTGAAGGAGGCAGTGAGTGGTGTCTGTGCTGCTAACAAAACAGTGCTGCTTACATGGCATTGAACTCTCCCTGTTACAGCATTGCTTCCTGCACAGGCTCCCCTTTCTGAGAATAAACGGCTGCTTCTTGGGTTTTGTAAACAGGCACGAGTGAGATGACTTTGGAGGAGGACTTTGCTTTTTTTCCCCTTCAGCTGGTTACCAAGAACAAAAGACATTAAGGAACAGAAGATGCAGAGACAAGGACCACTCAGTCATGAGGTTGCACCTCAAGCGCCATCCCCACCTTAGTGGCAGCTGTGAGGTGCATCCAGGAGAGGAACTGAGCTGATGCTTTCTTTGTCTCTGTGTGGTACAGAAGCACACTTGCCATTCATTTCTGTCACATTTGGGGCACTTGGACTACATTGAAGTGGTGCTTCTGTTGCTTGCTTTCCCCCAGGGAATCTGTGAAATACCATGTGAGTCAAATCACATCTTCTCAGGCTTGGCTGTAGGGCTTAGAGGTAAATGGGGCATGGGTTCAGTCCTGGGAGCTCGACCTTGTGTTAATGACAGGGCTTCAACAGCCTGGAAACCTCCCTTCCACTTCAGTTAAATCAGGTTTCATTTGTGTGACTGTGATGCTACAATCTCACTGACTGATCACAAGGGCTTGCTGGTGCTTTATCTGCTGTTGGTTTGAGGCTGTTGCACAGCTGCTTTTGTTTTTATTGGGTCAGTTTTAAATATAGATAAATAACCAAGTAAACAAATAAATCCTTTTTAAATAATGATTGAGTATCTTGGGGGTAATGACACTTGGATCAGGAGGTTGTTGCTTTATTAGTGCAATTTGGAAAGTTAGTAGTCCAAAGGAAATGAACACTACATTTCTGATCATGGTGTGAGTGTTGGTCTCCTTGGGCTAATCTAGCACTTGCCTTGAATTATGCTTTTCTTCAGGGAAGAGGTGGAGATAAGTTGAAGGTCTGGACAGATGGTTAAACACTAGTATTTCAAGCAGATGTGAGTTTGGTCTTTGGGTCCTTGCTGTTTGTGCAAGAATTCTGTGCAGTGTGCTGTGGCCACATATCTCACTTAGCAACAGGAGGGGAACTGGGAGTTGTTGCAGTGCAGCCTCCTCTTGAAAAGTGATCAGATAGGAGGGATACAGGCACAGAGGAAACAAAATAACCTGCAGTTTAATTTCTGGGTGGTTTTCCACTTCAGCAGCGCTGCAGGGTAGGGCTCTGTTACAGGTTTCTGGAAAAAGCAAGTGAGCTGTGTGTGCCACTGTCTTGTTCCTTGTGCCCATGGCTCTGTGCCTGATCTGATCACAGACTGCTTTGTGTGGGACAAAGGAAAACGGAGAACCTTGACCTGGTAATTTCTCTTGAATATTAAACCACACTGGTCCTTTGCCATGCCTCGTGAGCAGTGTATGACTTTGGCAGTGGTGGAGTGCTACGAGCTAAGGCTGATTCTGAGAAGGAAAGCAAAGTATGCATTGGTGCTACCCTGAGTGGGAGCTTATGAGCTAACACTGTGGGTACTGCTGCAAAGCTGGTGTGGGAAGACAGGCTGGATGGAGCTGCAGCTGTGAGACACCAGTAGAGTGTGGCCAGTGCTCCCACACTGTGCTGTAGGAGCCTGGAGCAGTGGGTCTCTGTCATGCTCAGCTGTGTGTGGTGTGTTCCATGCCCCATCTGCAGCAGTGTATTTGTCCCATGGTGGGGACAAGCTGCCTGCTGCAACTGCAGCTTTTGGATGGCCAGCAGTAACAAAATACTAATGCTCCTGAGAATCAGAGTATGAACCTCTGCTACTAAAGGGAAATTGATGCTGTTGATTATTGGGGTGAGGAGTAAGGAGGTTTGTAGCCAGCTCAACATCTGATGCTGAATGAATGTTTCATCTTGCTTGGCCAGTTGGGGAGGAATTCTCTTTCTGTGTTAGAACTCATTTAGTGCTTGGTTTGTTTACATTGCACAGCTAGACAGGTTGACCAAGGCACTGTAGAGATGTGGACTGTTGTTTTATGAGCTCCTGCTTCTCAGTGTCTATCGTTTGGTGGCTTTGTCTTCATCATATGATTTCAGAAGGCTGGCCAAAGGCATTTACTTGTTTTCAGTTACTTGATTAAAATAAACCACAGTCATGACTGCAACTTACTGACAGTTACCTAAGAGCGTAAATGAAGCTGGCAGAAAGCAAAGGAAAAGAATTTCCTGTTTACAAAATTTACACCTGTTATTGAGGTGTAAATAAATGTGGCTTTTTCACCCAGCTCAGCAAGGCAGTGCCTGTTTGTGCAGTGGCATGTCCAGACCAGGAGCTCTGCTGGCAGCAGCCAGGAAACGCAGGATTTACTCAGCTATGTAGGTTGTGACTCTTACTTCCTCCAGAATTTGGAGAAAATCTAGCAATGGGGATTATGAAATGTGGTGATAGCCTTTTCATAGAGCCTCTTTGTGATGGAGGCTGGCAGGAGGCGTTCTTAAAGTGTTTCACATGGTAGGTTTTACATTTTAGTGGTAGGGGAGGGGGTAAATAGAGTCAGTATTTGTATTCACTTCCTGCTTTGTGGTGTTACAGTAAGAATGTCTGAAAAGTGATCTTGCACGAGTCTCAGCTTCTGAATAAACATGAGGTTTGTTTCCATGTCAAAACGCTGCTTTTTCCTATCTCAGGAACAATGGTAGTGTCCTAAACATCAGTGAGAGTTTTTAGAACACAGGTTTCTACAGGAGAAAATGTGCCTTTATCTGTGCAGCTGCGCTGTCATCTGATGCATGTTTTTTTTCCTCTTTTCCCCAGTGCCAGCTTTAGGCAGGAAAGGTCTCTCCCTGGGATGTGAGGTGGCACACTGCAGTGTCTTCTACCTACAACAGGGACTTCAGGAAAGCACATCCCTGCTGGAGTTAGGCCAGGCTGAATCTGGCCAAGCTGCTGCACAGGCAGTGCTGGCATGGTGGTCATGGTGTCACCACGCTGCTGCCTGCACCTTCAGATTTTCACATGCTGACCTTTCCCACCCTTCCATCCGTCAGGCTCTTCATGAAGACAAATGTCTAGTGAAAACCCTCCCAGAGCAATAAAATAAGAAACAAAACTAGTGGAGAGCTGACTTGGCATTTATCACAACCTGGTGGGGAGAAAAATACTTTGCTTTTTGGCAGCTTCATTTACCCTTTTTGCTGGACACTCTCTAGGCTGCTATAATTAGGACCCTAATCAAATCTGATTTTAAATATTTCAGTGAGACTGCAGTGCCACCCCTTCCCTGGCACGGATCCTGAGGATGCGCTGTCTCTAGTACCCCACCAACGTGGAGCTATCCAGCCTGGGATCCCCTGGCCCCCAGGACCAGAGTGACCCCACCAGACATGCATGCACCTGGTTTCCAAGTACTGTGACAAGACTTGTTCTGGAATTACTGCTTGCTCCAAGGCAAGTAGATGTGCAAGCTTACCTGAAGTTTCTTAGATATGTAGCGCCAGGTTTCATGCAAAATACCAGTCTAGGTAAAAAAGCATTTCCCTGCCTTCATTTTCTTGCTGTTCTTGAATCTCTCTTGGTTGTGGGTCTGTTCCTGCTTCATGTCACTCCTGTGCAGGCCCTTTGTGTGTTGCATCAAACCCCTGTGGGAAGAACTGCTCCCAGTGCTGTGTGCATGGGGCTGCTATAGGACGGAGTATGCAGCAGCCCTTTCCTCCTAGCTGCAGCCCTTTCCTTCTAGCTGCAAGTGTGACTCCTGCCTGATTATGGCAGGAGAGCCTGTGCATCCCAGATTGGAAGCTAGAGTGTTGTGCTGCACATCTTGGAGATCACCATCATCACCAGAGAGCCCTGTGTGAGAAGGTGCCTTGAAGATGCATCTCCATCCTTGGCATTTCCTGTGGTGTGTGCAGCGCTCGTTCCCTGCCGGGCAGCTTGCCGTGTGCCCTGTGATTGTGTGCCAGGCAAAAGCATGGGTTTCATCCGTGGCTATCAAGACTGCCTGCTGGCTGTCAGTGCCCCCTGCTCGCATGCACCCTGCCCTCAATACATACGGTTTTCTAGGTCTGGCTGGCTTTTTGTCTCTTTCCACCAAGCTTGGCACAGGATCCCTGGCGCTAGCTAGCAGGTCTGGTTACCCTGCTGTGCTGCTGGTGTGTGTCTGCATGTACATGGAAGGCTGCTGTTAGCTCCCAGTGAGCAAATGTGGAAAATGGTCACTTCTTGTGGTCATGTAACTGTGACCAACCAGGTAAATTGAATCAAAATACTCTTTTCATAACAGCAATCGCTGCCTTTGCTGTGTGCAGTGTTTTGCTCTGCTGCTGTGTCCTGTGCCTTCTGTTTGCAGAGCATGTAACCTGTGGATTTGCATGAGTAAGGTAAGCATGAAGCTGAATGCAAAACCTTTAGAATTATGGTAGTATCACAGACTGGTTTAGGTTGGAAGGAACCTTAAAGCTCATTCAGCTCCAGCCCCCTGCCACAGGCAGAGTTACCTCCCACTAGAGCAGGTTGCTCCAAGCCCTGCCCAACCTGGCTTTGAACACTGCCAGGGATGGGACAGCCACAGCTACTCAGGGCAACCTGTGCCAGCACCTCAGCACCCTTACAGGGAAGAGCTTCTGCTTGAGAGCTCATCTTAATCTCTCCTCTGTCAGGTTGAAACTGTTTCCCCTAGTCTTACCACTACATGCCCTGAAGTAGGTACAGGTCCTTAAGGCAGTAACTATTGTAATATGGTATAATATTCTATTCAACATGTGCTTCTATATCAAGTTTTAGTTTTATACCTGAAGAACATGCATGCCTCAAGATTCATCTGCCTTTTTTTCAACTACAGCAGTTGATTTTTGCCTTTCCTGGAAAGTTGTGTTGCCTGTTCCCTAGCTTTGGCCTGTGTTGGCTTTTGAGCGTTATCACAGTAGACATAAACAACAGTCACAGATCTGTGATTCTGGACAGCTCTACCCTATTCAGTACACTTCCAGCACATCACAGGAGCCATGGCTCTTGCAATTGCAGCATGTTAAATAGTTTTGTTGACGTGTAAGTCGGCATGAAATCCAGCCTCACACACGTGCCTGTGCTGGCGCTGTGGTTTTGCAGGCAGTAAAACACAATATGACTCCTTTTGCCATTTAATTGGCTCTCAATGCAGAGAGTGGATGTGCTGAGCAAGACAGACTGGTTTGTGCACACATGGTAATTGGGGAAAACAATCCAATTCTCTGTGGGTCAATTTTCTCATGAGTTGCTTGACAACAATGCATTGCCTACAGTAGATTTGCTGGACTGTTGGTATTGTAAGGCTTTTTGAGACTCTTCCTCGAAGTCTAAAGTGTATTATCAGTGATGTTTTCCAAACTGCCATCCAAGAGGATCTGATGGAGGATTTGTATGGTGTGTGGTTGCTGAAGAGTTCAGGGTGTTTACTGAGGTGGCTGCTGTCCCTGAAGCAGCTGTGGAGGCTGTGAGCTGTGGGTGTGAGCTTTGGCTGCATTACTGTTCATGCAATCACAGATTTGATTGCACCATATGGGGACTACCTGTTTGTCAGTGCAGTAGGTCACGCAGTTCTAGAGAAAGCAGCAGCTCGCAGCAGGAATAGTTGTGCTGCCAAGACTGAGCTGAGGAGATGTAAGGTAATAGGGCAAAGCTCTCTGGTTTGCAAGTAAAAGCAAACACACACAACCTAACTGTGTTCTGTTTGGCAAATAGGTTATGTAAAAAAAGCACACATGCTGCACAGATCTGTTCTATGTAGTGCTTGTCCTATAGACTTTAGCCAAACAAATTCAGACAATTACAGCTTGGGAGTCAGAAACTAACCATGTATTTTATAGTGTTATGAAGAGCTTGTCTCCCAGTGGAGCACAAGTCTGACTTCTGCTTATGAGCGGTGTTCATGACTGCAGAGTGTGAAGATCTTTTGCCTCAGTCTCCTCTTCACCCTAAGCAGAATGGAGTTGATTGCAGGGAGGATTTTTCTGATCACAAGCAGGCACCTTGGCAGTGGGTCTGCTGTGTCCCGCTTGCTGATGCAGGACATGGACATTGGCCTCAGGATGGGCAGGTGCTGTGATGGGCTTAGCAGAAATGAAGCCTTTCTGCAGTTGGGATGTGGAGGCACAGTCACTCACTGGCAGGGAAAGCAAGGGAGCATTACCTCCCTCTGTTAAGCTGCTTTGCAAGAAGTCTGTTACTCTCCAGCAGTATGATACAGACTGGATTGATGCAGGGAACCAGGGTGGTCTATTGGTAGCCTGATGAACCTCTGTGGCTCAGTCAGGGCTTTGTATGCAGAGGTACGGACACAGCTGGTCCTCACCATTCTACTGCAAACCAGGTTGTTATCTTCATGTCAGAGCCAGGGGAAAGAGGATGCTGAGGGGAGTCTCAGGGTCAGAAGTGCAAGGTTGATTGCAACATGGTGAGATACACTGTAAATTGAGTTCAGAAATATGGAGGAGAGAAGAAGCAAGACAGAAATGCAGTTGCTAAATGGGCGTTTCTATAAACATATATTTATGAACTTTCTCCATTAAAATTCAGGTGTCATCCCATCTCCTGTCTTTAAGTGTGTGTGTATGTGTAAAAATAGTCCCTTTTGTTTTATTTTAATGGAATGTGCATTTTTATACCTCTGAGTGCTCTGTCAATTAGCACAAGCTGAATGTGTTTCATCAAGCTGTCTTTGTTGGAGTGATGAAGACAGTCACTAACTGTTCATTCGGGTGCAGTATAGTATTTCAGTAAATTGTATATCTGTTGGACATTAATTGATATTGATGCAGCTTCCTAATGATATCTGAATCGCAAACCTATTGTTTAATTTCTGAAAGATCGAATTGGAATATAATCAGGTTCTTAGACTAGGATGCTTAAAAATAAAAATATGCATAGCAGGTGTCAGGCAGTGAGACCGGGAGATGGCCAGTGAATTGGGATAGCCAGAAAACAGAGGCAGGCCTGGCAAAAAGGACGTGGTTCAGTGGGTGCCTTGTAGTACTGGTCTGAGGATCAAGTTATTTGTGAGGGACTTCTGATGCTGTACCTTGACATCTGCATCTTGCTGTAATGCTGTCAAATTAAAAGTCCTCCGAGGGTTATTTTTTTTCTTTGTCAATACTCATATGCCTCAAATTTCCATGGTTATAGTTATCTGTAATATGAACTGTTTTCCCCTATTCAAACTGTTGATTAGGGAGGAAACACAGTGAACTAATTGTTCTGAATAACACTTGAGCCACATAAATATTTTAGGGCATTTCAGTATTCTTAAAAGGCTCAAAGTTGCACATGAACAAACTTCCCCATAATCCTGGCTGAAGTTTTGAGATGTGAGAGAAGGCTGAGAAAGGTACTTCTCAGAAGTGCCTAGGGATTTACATATGTAAAGCTATTCTTCATAATAGTGTCACACTATATAAGCTCATTTGCCTTGTAGGTGAACCCTAAGATGCTTAGACACAAGACACATGAGCTATTTCTCATGTTTTGATATAAATATTTTCTGCCAAAATGCAATAAATCCTGGAATAAATTCACATGGAATGTGCCAGCATGGAAGTAATGGCAGAGGGAGAGCTTCAGACCTGCAAAAGCACTGAAGGAAGAGTTGAGTTGCAGAGCTCAAGAGCAGGTGCTGGAAGAGACAGCTTGGTCCCTGTCCAGTTGTACAGATGTACTTCTAGCTTGCTGTGACTGGCCCTGCATAGCAAGAATAGGATGAGATGCATTAAATGTTGCCTCTGCTATCAAAGAACAGAGTTCCCAGCCTTGGCTAATGGAGGTGCGATGAAGGGAGCAGGAGTCTGGAGTAGTATAAGGTGTTTCTTTTGTACTTAGAAATTTAAAAAGGGGGTGGTGGTGTGTGGAACACCAGGAAGGTGCCTGTAGCTCCTCTTGCTCTCTATTGTATTTCTATATCTTCTGGTGGAAAACATAAGGTTTTATTTATGAGTAAGTCTGCACCCTTCCCTGTGTGCTCCTTGAGCTAATGCTTCCTTCCTGTTTGGTCCCTTGGATATCATGCTGTTCCCTTTCCTTCCCAATTTGCTATGCTTTGACTAACTGTCTTTTCTTAATTTCTCTGTAAAAATGGCCATTCCTCGCTGTCCACTAAAAGGAGATTCATTTGTTTCTTCACATGACCTTTAAGCTGTGGAACTCCTTGCATATAGAATTCTGTAGGTGCTAAAAGATTGTATGAGCTGAGAAAAGGCCCAAGAAAACTTACCGGAGGTTATTAAATACCACCATGCAACCTGTAGTTTGGCGTTTATTTAAATTGTATATCCAAAATGCTGGAAAATGAAGGTAAGCACCATTGTATATTTGTTTACCTTGTACTTCACTCTGACCTAGGCCACTGCTGGCTTGCCAGCATCAGATGGAGTAAAGTCATGCTGATGTTCCCTCATTTCACTGCAGAAGCACTTTTGTGATCTCCCTTCCTGCTTCTCTGTCATAGAATCATAGAATAGTTGGGGTTGGAAAGACCTTAAGATCATCTAGTTCCAAGCCCTCTGCCATGGGCAGGGACACCTCACACTATTACTACTGTCCCTTTACTACAGCCCATCTGGGACATGTGAAGACTAAATGGGGAAACCAACACTTGCTACTGGAGGTAACGTGTGGTGTACTTGGCTCCAGGAAAAGAGATCTGGGAGCAGGACTCTGGGAGTTGTCATATATGCTTCTGCTCCTGGTGCTGGCAGCACCGGTGTTGCTGGGACAGTTTTGCAAGCAGCTGGGCAGTGCTGCTACAGAAACAGCTGGGTTTGTAGCCTGGCAGTTCATGCAGAAACCAGTTGGAGACTGAAAGCAAGGCAAGAGGCCTGGTGTCACACCCCGGGCTTGTGCTGGCTCAGCATCATCAACATACGGGTCCAGGAGTGATAATTCATGACCTCCCTACAGCTCTGCCTTGTCCTGGTGCAGGCCTGGGCCGTTAGCTGCCCTAGCAGCAGATGGAAGAGGGTAACAGCTCCTAACTGTTCCCACCATGTGTGGTTGGTGAGAGGCTGCTGCCTCCTGCTGAGGTGCAGGTGGTGGGTGCAGGGGGCTGATGTTCAGGTCCCTGTCCCCAGACTTCAGTTGTGGTGCTCTGGAACCTGTGTATTTGCATGAGCAGGGAAATAAAGATGAATACAAAACCTTTATGATAGTATCACAGGATGGTTTAGGCTGGAAGGGATCTTAAAGCTCATATAATTCCAACCCATTGCCATGGGCAGGGACATCTTCCACTAGAACAAGTTGTTCCAGGCCCCATCCAACCTGGCCTTGAACAGTGCCAGGGATGTGGCAGCCACAGCTTCTCTGGGCAACCTGTGCAGTGCTCATGAGAATCCCCCCTCTTCCTGTTCTCCCTGCCCTATTGTGGATGTTTGTACTAGAGATAAGCAAAGCAGAGTGAACAGCATTGCAAGTGATGGTCATTTAAGTACTTGATGACATTAACCAGGAATATATGTGCACAGAAACTTAAGTCACTGGGCAATACTTGTGTTTGATTAGTGTGCAGTAATCATTACCATAATCTTCTTTATCTTTGCTGGGTAAGAACTCCTGTAGGAGGGTGCTTGCCTGGGGCCTGTCATTGCTTGTCCAGGCTTGCCATAAGCTGGGGAGAGTTTTCCATCTCTTTTAATCTGTTCTATAAACAAGAACAGGTGATATTTTGTAAGCAGGCTGAAGTCTTGGACTTGTGCTGGAAGAGAGTATGAGGGGAGGTGGCTGGTCTCAGGGCAGCTCTGTGCCCTTCCCAGCACTGTCTGAGCAAGTGACCTCCCTGCTGGGTGCTCCTGTGTTCTGCTCCCACTGAAATGCTTCTTGGCAAGATGTAGGATGAAATATGGCCCCTTTGTATCATTGTGCGTGCTCTCTCTTTAGGCAAATCCTAGTGATGAGTGATGTCACCCTGGCAGCTGACACATTACAGCTGGTGATGGCCTCCTGTGCTTGCCTTCAAGTGGAGGCCCCTGGCTAACTCTGTTCGGGACAATTGGGAGCAAGAAGTTTATGCAGCATCAGTCAGTCCTGCAGATACTGGATTTTCAGTGAGGGAGTCTCTTCTATGTTTTTTGATAGGATGACCCACAGGGTATCAACATTATATCCTTCAGTATAACCATAAACCAATCAAACTTGTACCCAACCTAACTATCCACTCTGTTTCTTAACTTACATGTGGTTTAAGTTCGTCTAAAAGCTTACATGACCAGTGGAAAACACAGAACTGTAAGAAGTCCTCATCTTTACCAAGACACTATAGAGGCTGCTGATGACTTGATTCCCCTCTCACCCCCTTTCTGTGGTCTCCGCTGTGCGGGGCTGGTGTGTGCTGCTCAGGCAACATTGATTCAAACACAGCAAACTGCCTGCTAGAAGAGCAGAAAGGCAGCTGTAGTGTTTTGGAGAAGGTGTTCACTGCTGAGACTGCTAGGAAACAGCTGTTGCTGCTTGAACTCAACCCTGTCTTAATCCAAACTAACTTGAATGCACAGAGGAGCAATAGGAATTTTCCTTGTAGTGTTTTGTTGGCCTCATAATTAGGTTTTTACTGGACATGGGGAACAGTTGGGATAGTGTCCTCGTCCCCATTAACTGCCAGATCACTACAGAATGTGGGCACTCCTCTGCAGCCTCAAGAGCATCATGTTTATACTGTAATCCTTTGTGTGGATGCGTCACATGCATGTTGCAACTCCTCTGAGTTTCCGTGTTAATTGAAATACTAGTGTTAATTGTGGAAAGTTAGTCATGCGGACTCAGCTGGAAGGGGAAGGTTTTTGAACCAGCTCTTTTGTAATTACATGTATTCTGTAAGTGCTCATTTTTGTGACGTAGGAGTGCTCTGATGCTCTGTGGTGCTGAGGTCCTTCTGTACTCTGGGGTCTGAGTACCAGAATGTGCTTTGTGTGGAAGCTGAAGGTGAGAGCAGTACCATAGCCTGGTGCTCACAGTCAGTGGGGTGCTGAGGTGCCTTGGAAAGGTGCCAGGGGGATGGGAGCTGCTTTAGATTAAATTGGGGGCACAGTTGGAGTCAAGCACCCCCAGTTCCTCTCCTTCATAAAGACAAGGGATGCAGAGAACAGAGTCACAAGTGCTTTCAGTAGATGAGAGCAAGGGACATACTGTTGGGAAAGGGCACTTTGGAGCAGAATCAGCCCCTCATGCTCACTGTGTGCCATCAAGCCATGTTAATCTTGCTGAGGTCCTATAGCTGCTAGCAGAAGACCAGACAAAGCACAGGGGCTTGGTTGCACGGTTTCCTTAGAGAAGGAGAGAAACACAGGTGTGTAGAATTAATTTGCAAACCAGGACATTTTTGAATGCAAGTGATTTAAAAGTTTGAGTTCTTGACATTGTTTCTAAATCCAAAGAAAGCCCAGAAAACAAACACATTTTCAGATGTCTGTATTTCCTTTGGAGGCTGAAATCAAAGAGCTAGCTTCCAGGAAAACTCAGCTGAGCTGGCTGATCTTGGAGTACAGAATGTGGCTCTCCCTTTGTTTTCCAGGTATGTGTGGCCAATGCTTGTCTCCTTCAGAGGCAATTGTGCTGCCTTCTGAAAGCAGCTCCTGCCAACAGCGTTGTTTCCAGGTGAGGAGGCTGGGAAGAGCTTTTCCTCTGTGCCAGAGCACTGAAGCATGCTGAGCAATGTTTGCTGGGGCTGAGCTCTGTGCCTGCTTGCTGGAGGGGTTGCAGTGTCTCTGTGAAAAAGAGACCATTCATAGATGGAGGGATTTCCTGAAGTCTGTTGAGCTGCTGTATCCGGATTGACTTCTTTCCAGGCATTCCCTTTAAATAAAGTGAGACTCGATTTCCATGGTAGTGTTGTGCTGGTCAGAATGGGTAACTTCCCCCAAACTGCTAATTTCAGGGTATTTTTAAAGATATAGGGTAGACTTAAAGAAGAACAGAAAAAGAATATGTTAATATAGAGAGAACTGATGGTGGCACCTATAGACCCCAAACTTGAATTACTTCTGTAGATCTTTTTGAGTAGTATTTTTTCTAAGAATTTCAGAGATTTCTCCCGCATGTATTGCACCTGTATTTTGTAGGTCACCTGTTGGAGGTGATGTTTTGATGTCTTTTTGTGTACAGATTGCCCAGTTGTTCTGAAAAAGAAGTATGGTAAATATATATATATCTATATTTGCTTTGCAATGTTAAATTAGTTGATTTTGGTTTTTTTCTCTAATGGTTCTGTTACTTATTTATATTTTAGTTTGTTGCATACCTATAGTCCAAAAAAAAAGCGTTATATATATAGATATATATATATACACACACAAAACCCCCACACTGGTGAAAAATAAATGATGTGTTATAAATGATTTTATCCGAACAGGATTTTAAATGAAGTATCCAATTTATTAAGCAAATAAAGGCAAGCAAACAGCGCTGGGTGCATGGGGAGCCTCTGCTCTACCAACACACACCACCCCCCCACCCCCCATTCCTGGGTCCTGTTTATAGCCACCAGGTGGTTCTGGCAAAACCCATCCCAGTGATTCACACCTTCTCCAAGCCTGACATTCCAGAGACTCCTTAATTTACAATTCCATAGTTCAATCAACCCCATTCTTCAATCCCACCTTTTACTTGTCCAGTTGCAAATCCTTTTGCAACTGAATTATTTGACTTTTATTTAAAGTTTCCTGAAGTATTTCCCTGTTTGTTCTTAATGCTTAATTTTGTTTTCTTCACAAACGTTTCTATACACAATACCAATAGTGAAAGCAGTAACAGAATTGATACAGATAAAAAGCAAAAACTATGTTCATGTTCTGTCAAAAATTCCATGGTTTAAGAGGGTTATATCTTATTACTTCACATTGACACGAATCACATATTTCACAATACCAATAGTGAAAACAGTAACAAAATTGATATAGATAAAAAGTAAAAACTATGTTCATATTCTGTCAAAGATTCCATGTTTTTAAGAGGATTATATTTTATTATGCAATATTACTTCACATTGACACGAATCATATAAACATATTACACATGATGTATGTTGAAATATGGGCAGATTTAAGGGTCATGTGGCACGTGGTTGGAGTTTCCTAAAGAGCCTGAATATACCTTGCATCACATTGCCTTCAATATGTAAATGCCTTGAAGGCAAATACTTTGCTGGCTCAAGCAGAAGAAATACACTGTCTGCATTGTCCCTTGTCTTTGTTGTACTAGAATTGCATGCTGCTGGGCTTTTGTAGCAATGATTTCCTGCTGTGAAGTCCTGGCTGCCTTCATAAAACACAGCAAGCATGATGCTCGTGGGGAGCTTTCTTAGCAGAGTCTGGGGTTTCATGTGATACCTTCCTTGCCATAGGCAAGTAGAGGGTGGTGGCTGGCCTGGCGGGACAGGGAAACTCACGGGAACAGGGTAGGAGCTGGTGGGCTTGAAATGTAAGAAAGTGGGTTGGTTCAGCTAGTCATGAGGAAGGGAAGGTATTGCTGGCTGCTGAGGAAGGGCTGTTGGCAGGAGTCTGCATCACAGGATTGAGTCTTGATGTGCAGAGGGTCAATTCAGAACCCAGGATAACATCTGAAAACAGTCTTTGAAGACTGCCAGTAAATGCATTTGGAAGGCAAATCTTGTGCAAAGAGGAAGACTGGGATGTGAGGTTTCAATTTGAGTGTTTGCTGTAGGTGTCCTGTATAAACACTTCAGCCTCTGAATGCCTCCAGCTGCATGTACAAGTGGAGAGAGCGTGTCTGCTCCTTTAAGAGTGCTGTCAATGGCAATGAGTTATTCTCTGTAGGAAATTAGTTAATCCCTGTAAGAACAACGTCAAGACAGTGGCCACGCCAGAGCAAGCTGAAATAGCCAAACTCCACCTTTGTCTTTGAAAAGGTTCAGACGAAGTGACCTTCTGCACTGAGCCGGCTGAGCAGAGGTTTGCAGGGGGCAGGAGTGCTGTCATCTCACCATATGCAGTGCACGCAGTAAAGGTTGGTCATTCAGTGTGCAGTCCTTTTCACTGTGTCCCATTTTCACGATTGTCAGAGAAACCCAAGAGGCAAACAGATGTGCTGGTGCACTTGCACACGCAGTGGCACAACAGACATGCCAACACAGACTGTTGCTGAGCTGTAGTGTAGCCACAGGCTTCCTAGTGCTGCTCGTTTCATCCCCTCCTCTTCTGAGCCCTTGCTGCAGCGGGTGTGAAATTGAGCATAGCTGCTCCTGGCTGCTTCCAGCTGCTTGCATTTGTGTATCAGCTCTTACTGAGCTCTCACCACAATTTAGGACTTGGTAGTAGACTATGAGAATCAAGGCCATTCATCTACTTTGGCCATGGGCAGAGAACAAAAAGGGTATTTGTACAGTGAAATGGCACTGAATGTTCTACATCAGTGTTTTATTTTATGTTTACTGAGCAGAGGGCACAAAAATAACATGTGGGAACAATAAGGTACATTAGCACACATCTAAGTCCATTTAGCCACCTTTATTTGTAAGTATTTTTGTTGTTGTCTGTGTTGTAAAGGGGGAAAATTCTCCTGCCTCTCCACCCTTGTTTGAGAAAGGGAATAGTACTTTGTGGCTGGCTCTGCTGTATTGCTGTGGATGGGTGGAAAGCTCTGCATTTTGTTTGTCACCTGACAAGCTGGTTTATATTTAAATTAGGAGAGAAAGTGTGTTATTCTGAAAGCTGTGTTTTCACTAATGCTAAGGCCAGACCATGTGTGCTGAGTCCCCAGAATGAAGTTTTATTTGCTATTTGACTCAGTAGTTATAGTCCTGCCATGTCAAACATGCATTCCTTGAAAGAAAGGCGCGCAAAGGAGAGGTCTTGTGAAATCTGAGGAGACTTCTTTAGTACCAGCTAGCATAGCAGGGTCTCTTTGGAGGGACAGGAAGTTTGGGAAATCCTATCCCTTTTGTGTTACCATCTTGGTCTCAACTGAGCTTTGTCATGGTGTTGGACAGGGCATCAGCTTGTGATTGGCAAATGCCATCTGTATTTGAAACTCCATCAATAAAGCTGTGGTTTTGTTTCCAGCTGAGTTGGTGCTCTTGAGAGCAGTGTGGAAAGCTCAAGCTGGTACTTGAGGGAACATGACTATCCATTTCTACCTTCTCAATACCCTGAGCAATTAAACACAAAAAAGCCTTTGTTCCCTGGTGATTTCATTCTTAAGAGGCCTCTTCAATTTTAGTCCTTAGTTTCAAGAAGAAATAATGAGAATTTGTCATTGACAAGAAGGCTGCATTTCTCAAATGTCATGTGGAGGATCCACTCCATAATTCATGTGCTGGGGGGTGTGGGTGTCAAAAGGAGGGTGTGTAATGGAGATGAGAAATTTCAGTTCAATGAAACTAGTGGTCTTGAAGCCAACTTTACTTGCCTTCAGGACACTTTCTTGACCCAGATCACCATGTTTTTTGCAAATTCATCCTGGTAATTTTAGATTTTTGTGAGATTGTGATGGTTATTGTTTATTTTTGTACAGCTTATTCCTCTTCCAGTGTGGACAGGGACTTGCAGAGTGAAACCAGAGCAGTGCTGACCAATTTCTCTTGTTTCTGTCACTGCTGCACCTGAAAGCCATACATCTGTGTGTGTAGAAGTGCTGCTGCTGCTTATCAGCCATGGGTTCTGTGAGTTGTACTTGTGTGATGGGACACATATTGCTGTTGGTGTGCTGAGAAAGGGACCTCCTCCCTCCTCTCCTGTAGGACATGAGTAGGAGCAAATCTGACTTGGGCTGTGGGGGTCTGGATGCAAATGGGGACTATTGGCTTCCTAGTTGTTGGACAGTTGTAGCAGACACAGGCCTACAGAAGGGGACTGATTGTTCTTCCAGATCTCTCCAGGCTGGAGGGGTCACCTCCTTGTGGTCAGCCACTACCTCCCTGCTTTGTCTGTTTTCCTGTCTTTGGCAGAGTAAATGAACTGCCTGATTCAGTCTAAAGTGAATTAAGGAGCCACTTGTATGATTTTTATTCTTGCAGTCAAACTGAAGGTGTTACGAGCTCTGACAAGAGCTGTGCTAATAGCTGAGCAGCAGCAATGAAGTTAGCATTGGTGATGGCACTGCAAAAATAACCTCCAGCAGTGAAGGCGCAGCTTTTGTTTCAGCATTTCTTCTTTCAATCTTTCTTGTAAAGTGTGCTGATGTACAGCTGCAGGAAGCTCCTCTGTGCTGTCAGTGGTCAAACCCATCTGACTGGGAGCTGCATGGGGCACACTGGTACTAGGGTGGGCTTGAGCTCTGTATCAGGAGCCGTTGCCTGTGAGTAAGGCAGGAGTAAGCAAAGAAATGTTAGTTGTTGAATAATCATTTTTCAGTGGAGCTTCCTAGTACAGCTTACAAAAGCTGTGGGATTGAAAAATAAACAAACTTAATAAAAAAAGAATCAACTTAATACAGAGCAGGAGCTTTTGATGCAACTGTGTCCATGTGTACGTCTGCAGGAAATGAGTCATATTCTTACAAAATCATCGGCTGAAGAATTTGTGACTTTTATGACAATTCCCATTTTGGGCTAAGTCAGATCTCTTCTTCTTTCTAGACTTTTCTCAGGCATCAGGAATGTCTTCTGAGCCCACTTCGTCTGCCTCGCAGCAGTCCCCCACTTCTCCACCCTCACCTGGTTCTCTCCATCTGCCTGAAACCCGCAGGGCAAGAGACCGCTCCCCGTCGCCCATGAGAGGGTACCTCATTCCCAGCCCACTGCCCACCCGACGGACCAGGACCTTCTCAGCGTGAGTATGGGAAACCTGCACTTCATAAACACACACCAATCAAGTACTGAGGTGAAGGGAGTCAGTGGGGATGGTGGTGGGTGGTGGAAGTGGTTCTATCTGGAAGATGCTTTGGTATTTTTTGTTCTCCAAGAAATTCTGGTGCTGATAGACTTTTAGTCCAAATTGCCTGTATGTTTTCAGCACTCTGTTTGTGTAAATGATGCTCAAAGTCTTTTCCACTCTTAAGATTAGAGTTTTACAGGGAAGGAAAAATACACTGGGATTTTTCAAAACAGAGTTTCTTGTCTGAAGCTTTGTTTCTCTTCTGACTCTGGGTTGTGGCTCTTGGGACCAGTTCCTGTTGGTGTTGCTTCATCAGCTCCATCTCATGTTTTGACATGACCTCTCTTCTCACTGGACGTGACCTCGCTGGAGGTTTTAGTTCTTTCGGTTTTGACACCTGTCCTGCTGTCAGCCAGGTTTCATTTTAGGAATGGTCCATGACCCTGTCACTTTTCAAAGGGCTTGTTTCCTTTTCCTATTCAGCTTTCATATCTTCATCTTAAGATTGCTCAAGTATACCTGTAAAAAAAATATGTTGGCTTTCAAGGTATGAACCCTCGTCTCTGATTCTCTGAAATTATGAGTTTTTCCATAAAATGAGGTTTGTTGCTATTTGTAGTTATTTGAGGTAGGGATCCTACAGCAAAGTCAGCTTTTCCTGAGCTTTCCTGTGGCCCAGGTGGTGCTGTGCAGACTCCTGGGAGCCTCCTGCCTGAAGGGGGCTCCTCCACAGAACAGCAGTAGAAAATGATGTTGCAAGGATTGGCCATTGCAGAAAATGTCTCAGTGCCTGTGATGGGCCTCCCAGGGAGGTGCTGACCTGCAGAAGGCAATGTGGGCTTCTTTCTTAATTTCAGTGGCCTTTGACTCAGGGTATGAGAGTAGATTATTAAACTGTCATCAGTCTGTTGCACAGTCTTGCAATTACTTCTGTGTAAGGGAGGCCTGAGTGAGACACACTGGAAGTGAGATCTCAAATCCTCAGCTAGCTTATTTTGTGCCCCTTAACGTATTTGGCATGCTTCTTCCTTTTTCCTTCTTGCACGGTTACCCAAATCTTTTCTTCAAGAGTTATCCTTGAAGATTTAAATAGCATCAATCTTGATGATGCTTTGTATTATGACTTCTGTATTCAAAATGAGGCAAAAAAGAACAGCAGCAGCAGAAGAAAAATGAACGTGTTGTCAGTTCCAGAAGCCTTCAAATGCCCTAAACGTTGTAATGGAAATAAACTGCTAAAAGGAACATAACTGACTTGATAATTGGGATTGCCCTTGAAAAGCAGTTCCAAACTAAATTGCCTCAGTGCCATGTTTATAATGAACTCTTTGTAATTCTTCTCAGCTGTTAACCCTAGTCTGAGTCCTACAAAACTAAAGAATTGGTTATTTGACTTCCACAGTTCTTTAATCGTTAATTACTGTAGGAATCTTGCTGCATTTGTTTGTTCTGAAAATCAAAATAACTATAATTTTACTCATTTTTTTTTTTTTTTTGTG